>OZ005741.1:134213459-134220085 GCA_963930735.1 Dioctria linearis
AACAACTTGATTAAATTAATGCACATAAAAAGCGATAAGTATAAATTGGATCGTGGATGTGTACGACTAATACCAAATGACAGTGTCGCCGTTCCGAGGACAAACAAAATCTTCTTCTTGGTAAGCTGTCTGTAATAGATCTGGGAGATTCAGATATGTAGACTAACGACGAATTGCACAATTTGCTGGATGAGTATAAAAGAAGTTTCGATATATCGGAGTCTATCGGAGCTGTAATATCGACGATAATATCGATATGACAGGAGTCGATATTATCGATACGATATAATATCGCCCACCTCTAGTTCTCACTGAGTGAGAGTGAGGGAGATAGTTTATTGAAATTTAAATGCTGCGGAAGCAATCATCGCAATACCTCACACGTACAGTCCCCACTACTTTTTATGGCAAATATCTTAAATTGTCAAACTGTCTAATTGGAAATTGTCAATGTTTTAATCGCTTTTTCGTAGATCAAAGACGGATTATGAAAAGAAGTATAATTTTACAATTTCTAAAATATTGCATGAAAGCACGAAAGAGTTCGAAGCGAAGGATGAGATTACATCGAAAAAATTTCTCGCAAAATATCAGGTGGTACTGTAACTCAGTTCTGCAATCTTTATTTTGTACGATAACGAAATTTTATTTAATATTTATTTCATATAATAAACAAAAAGTTCACTCAGGTGTTCACATGAAAATAATTCCACTCCACTACCGAACTCACGCCGGTGAACATAATTTCAGCTCGGTTCGTGTTCACATGACGAATTATCTCAAAGGCGAAATAATTCTAGCAAATTATAAAGGAAAAGGACCACTGCAGTCAATCTCTGAACACACTACTCTCTGCTTGTGGACAGAAAACTACCTCAGTAATAACTTCAATATTTTCTATAAAGAAATATTTAATAACTTTCTATTTCGCAATATTTAATTACAAACTCAAACCTTACTTTTGTTTATTTCGACAAATAATTTTACCATACAGATATGTATATGCCATAAAATTATAATAAGAAAACAGCAATATGGCAGCTCCAGTAGTCGAAATTGACAAATTAGGGCTGCCAATAACAATGTTTTAGTTTCAGTAACTATAAAAACTCCCTATGCTTGAGGTCTTTTTATGGTTCCGGACACCCACACAGTGACAAATCGGCGTCCGGAAAAAAATCAGGACGCGTTTGCTTCTCTCGTCACTCGTAAATAAATTTCAGTATACGATGTACTATCTCCCTCACAATTTCTGTAAAAATTGGAAGTCATCATAATGTAAATCCTGCTTTATGCTATTAACAAGAAAGTTCGGGTATTTTATATTTCTTTTATTCACGGTCTCTTATTCCTAACAATTCTAGTTTTTAGCACTAAGTTCTATTTTATTAAATCTATATATTTCATATTGCAATTCATTATTGTTTCATTATTAGATCTAGTTTGTTATTCACTTAATTCATTTTTATTATTACTGAAACTAATTCACTATTCACTAAAGTAATTAATATAATGCATCTAACGAAATCGGCTGCCTTAGTGCGGATATTCTTGCTTAGACCAGTACGAAAGCGTTGGCATGTCATAAACATTAACAACACGGATTAGTCTTTCGTGTGCCAATATTGTAGACCAATACGAAAGGCGTACGCAAGTCTTAGACAGAAGCGGCACGGGGACGGATATGCGATTAGCTTGAGTGCGGATATTCTGACCCAGACGAATACGAAAATGGTACGCACGTCTTAGGCAGGAACAGCACGGGGATGGATAGGCGGTAGGCTTATGTGCGGATATTGGGACCCAGACCAATACGAAAATCGTACGCATGTCTTGGGTAGAAACAGTACGGGAACGGATAGGTAGTAAATTTGTGTGCGGATATTCTGACCTAGACCAATACGAAAATCGTACGCACGTCGTAGGCAGAAACAGCACGGGGATGGATATACGGGAAAGTAGTGCGCGGCTATTCTGACATAGACCAATACGAAACTCATACGCACATCGTAGGTAGAAACAGCACAGATCGCCAGGAGTTGTTGATAATCTGAGTGCTGGGAGGCAACTGACTGATCACTGGTGCACTGGCTCTATGTATACTTCCTTTGGTCTGATCTGGTTTACGCGGACGGACTCGGTTGTTTCGAAGTTTACTATGCTGGGCTGGACTGGACTGTGATTTCCACTGGTCTCCGGTAGTAGCTGGTCCTGGAGCTCTGACTTACTCCAGCTCTTGGTCGAGACGGATTTCTGGCAATGGCAGCGGCGGGCCTCTTTATATACGCGCGGTCAGCAGTGGTGCAGTGCGCAATAGACCTGGCGGTGCTAGTGTCTTATGTTCTCCCACTGCTGGTTGACCGGCTTCCTCGATCAGCATCTGTGTGGTGCGCAGGCGCAGTGGCATTGAGTATATATTGACGTATTTCTCTGTGGGGAAGCTGATTATTAGTCTGTATTATACTTGTTTTAT
Organism: Dioctria linearis; assembly: GCA_963930735.1. Taxonomy (NCBI): domain Eukaryota; kingdom Metazoa; phylum Arthropoda; class Insecta; order Diptera; family Asilidae; genus Dioctria; species Dioctria linearis. The sequence continues at coordinate 134,215,933 of OZ005741.1, forward strand.
TATGATTATGAAGTCTTGTTTACGTAGAGTTCACTAGGGTTCAACATCTCCTCGCGTTGAATGGCGAGTTCAACTATTAAGCTGGTTGCATCCGCAGCTTGAATTGATTCAATGATGTTGACATGGGCATGGGTATTAGTAAGCTGGTTTCCTTGGTTGGACACCATCGGTGGGCGTGATGCTTCCATGTAAGATATCCTAGAATAGCGATGATGAGTAATAATCCAATGTATCCGATAACGAATTGATGAGCATCATGGACAAGTGTTCTTCCTTCTTCAATTGCTGTATTTAACGAAGTCACATGCCTATCACCTACACTATCATCCCATTTTCCCTATCTATAGGCAATATAGCAAGAATCCATCCAAATTCCTATTATCTACATGATTCATTTCTCTATTCATGAGAAATAAATCATATCAAAAATACATCAGCAACACCAGAGCCGATCACGCGGCCAGGGCATGACAGAGTATCATACACTCAATGCCACTGCGCCGGCGTACCACACAGATACTGATCGAGGAAGCCAGTCAACCGGCAGTGGGAGAATAGACAAAGTTAGCACCGCCAGGTCAATGACACACTGCACTACTACTGACCGCGCATATATAAAGGGGCCTGCCGCTGCCAGAAATCAGTCTTCATCGACAGCTCGAGCAGAGCAGAGCTCCAGTTCCAGCTACCACCAGTAACCAGATAAAATACGAGTCTTGATCACGAGCTCGCCCAGAACAGAATTCCAGTACCAGCACCAGTCAGAGCCCAGACCAGACCAGACCAGAGGAAATATAAGTAGAACCAGATCACCAGTAATCAGTCAGTTGCTTCCCAACAATCAGACTGTTAAGATCTTCCGACTATCCGTGCTGGTTCTGCCTAAGGCGTGCATACGATTTTCGTATTGGCCTAGGACAGAATATTCGCACACTATTCTACCAGTTATCCGTCCCCGTGCTGTTTCTGCCTACGACGTGCGTACGATTTTCGTATAGGTCTAGGACAGAATATTCGCACACTATTCTACCAGTTATCCATCCCCGTGCTGTTTCTGCCTACGACGTGCGTACGATTTTCGTATTGGTCTAGGACAGAATATTCGCACAAAAATGCCCCGTCGACCTGTTTCCGTGTTGTGTCTGCCCAAAGACGTGCGTACGATTTTTGTATTGGTCTAGGTCAGAATATTCGCACACAACTACCTGATATTCGCCCCGTGCTGTTTCTGCTTATGACGTGCGTACGCCTTCGTACTGGTCTAAGCAAGAATATCCGCACTTACACTCATACTAAGGCACTTGACCTCGTTATATACTCACTAGGGTATACGGAGTGTGAGTAGAGTATTAAAGCGCAATCCTAAGTAACCCGACGTTATACAAATTGCAAGAACATATCAGATGGATTATAGACCATAATGACAATAGTGAATTAAATATAGTATAATGACCGTGAATTACATTAGTGAATAACAAACTAGACTTAATAGTGAAGTAATAATGAACTATAACCTAGAATACATAAGTGTAACAAGATAAGACATAGTACTAAGCTAGAATTGTTAGGAATAAGCAACAGTGAAATTAAGAAAATATATAAAATTACCCAAGTGTATTATTAGTAACACCAGCGTCGAGGAACCCAACTCTGGACTACTCCCGAGCTATCCGCACACAGGCACACCCGACTTTACATAAATTGGCGCCCGAGCAAGGACTCTATTCAATCGCTGAGGGAAATACCAGCAAGCCATCAGTGAAAGGAAAAGAGTACCACCGAAATTCCGATACAACCCAGACCAGCAAAAGAAGACAAAAATGAGTGAAACCGAGGGTTTAACTCCAAGTACTGTTTACTTGCTGAAGACCTGTGCATCGAGTTATAAAAGAGAGGTTTAAGTAAACTAGGGACCGTAGATGAGTTAAGAAAACGGATGAGCGAGAAGCTCAAAGAAGAAAAACGAATTAGAGATATTCTAAACAATATTCTACCAGGAATAACGACCGCCATAGTAACTACAGCTACTACGACTACCGCAGTAGTAACTACAGCTGCTATGACTACCGCTACAATGACGACAACCAGCCACATACCAATAACAGCCGTTCTTTCCTCGATATATAATAACGATAGTTCTAGCAAAACCACGATCCCGTCATCAGTGTATACAACACCTACAGACTCCATGGCACAAATAGCAAATAATTCGACTACCGCCCAACAATCACCGCCAGCCAGTCATGTGAGGAGTACAGAGCACTTATCGGATTCTGAAATAATGGATAAGGTACGTAAATGGAATCTAAAATTCGACCAAGGGAACGAACCATTGAGCTTTTTAGAAAGAGTAGAAGAGCTGGTAGAGTGCTATCAGATACCAACTGATCGGCTTTTACGGACATTGCCTGAGCTCTTACAAAAAACCGCACTCACGTGGTACAGGAACAACCGACAGAGTTGGTTAGAATGGGACGACTTCGTGGAAGATTTTAAAGCGTTCTTCCGCCCACCACGATTCGAAGTCAAATTAGCGGACGATATCCGAGCCAGAGTCCAAAAACCGACCGAAACAGCCAAAACATATGTTACGGAAATCCAGTCACTAATGCGTTGGCAACTGGACAGTTCACCAGAAGCAAAGTTATGCCGAATATACGAGAATTTGCCACCCGAATACAGACTATATATCCGTCCCCGAGATTTCAGTTAGTCAAGCTAGCTGAAGAGTACGAAATGGTAAAAGAAGACGAAAGGAAGTCAAAACCAGCTAGATCTAACATACACGAAGGGAATCCCCTGACCAGAAGGCACAATACAGCATTTCCAGTAAAAATACAATATTGAAGAACCGAGTGTTGTGTTATGTACACTTCAGTGTATAACCCTAACAATGTACGTATACCCTAACAATTTGTAACCATATCAATGTATAGCCCTTAAGAAATAATTCGTTGTTTATATAAACAACGCTTAACTTATCGCCCACAGACTCCTCTGGGCACTTTTTACTCTTAACGTTGTGCTGATGCTAGAGCATTACAAATTGTAATCTAAAGTATCAAGCGAGTGTTTTCGCTGAATAAACGAATTCTTTAAGTAGAGATAAGTTTTGTAAGAAAGATTTTAATTGAATAAATTCATTACTAGTTGAGTATTCAAGAAGTTCGGTGGTTTAAATTCGATCATCCTAACATTTGGTGTCAGAAGTAAAGATTTAATAAAAAGTTAATAGAAGATCTTTTTTAGAAAAGTGCTTGTGCCAATCACCGGATTTATTATCTACTGTCTACTATTCTGGAATAAATCACAAAATGGAATTATTAATTTTACTGTGAGTAAATAATTGAGATTCCTTGATTTCCATATTTCCATTCTCGCTAGTAATCAAAAGAAATTTTCCTTTCCCATTGAATCCGTATTTCTATGTCTGCAAATTCAAATTTATTTGTATTTTAACTATACATCTTAAAAGTTAACAAATAAAAAATATTTCCTGAATTTTATTTAATTGTGTTAATGTGCAGTTGGTTATAGGTATATATAATTTATACTTCCGCAAATTCAAATTTATTTGTATTTTAATTATATATCTTAAAAGTTAACAAATAAAAATATTTCCTGAAGTTTATTTAATTGTGTTAATGTGCAGTTGGTTATAGGTATATATAATTTATACTTCCGCAAATTCAAATTTATTTGTATTTTAACTATACATCTTAAAAGTTAACAAATAAAAATATTTCCTGAATTTTATTTAATTGTGTTAATTGTGCAGTTGGTTGTAGGTATATATATATTTCTATTTCTGCAAATTGAAACTTACTCTTATTATAACTATATATCTTAGAACTCAACAAAATAAAGATATTTCTTGAGTTTTATTTGATTGTGTATTAATGTGCAACTGGTTTATAAGATTTGTTTCCCAGGCTTACACCGTTAACCTTTACTGAAAGTGCAAAAGTGTACAAATATATTCGTGAATAATTACGTCTTTTATAATTCGGGTTAATTCAAATGTGCGAATTTTAATTGATTGAAAATAGGATTTCAGTGAATAATTGATTCGGAAAGTTTTGTTGCATAATTCTATTTTTAAATCTCGACCTGATTTAAATCACAATCAGCGGTAACACGGGAAGTGAGAAAA
>OZ005741.1:134220285-134455459 GCA_963930735.1 Dioctria linearis
AATCGCCTCGGAGATCAAATTGGATATCTTGATATAAACAGCCACCAGTCCTTCCTTTTACCCTATATTCACATTCGATCCGTTGATAATACTCTATTAAAATTCCTCATAGACACCGGTAGTAATATGTCGTTTATTAGGCCTGAGCTTGTTAACCCTAATTTTATTGAAAATATAAACCCTGTAGAAATAAAAACTATCTTCAATACCCATTTTATAGATAAAAAATTTACTCTCAATGGGATAGAAGAATTTAAGACAAATAAGAAATTATTATTTCTCTTATTTAAATTCCATAATTACTTCAAAGGGTTAATCGGATTAGAAATGATGAGAGAATTAGGTATAAAATTAGATTTTAATAGATCAGTTCTAGAAACTAAAAGTGTCACAATACCTTTGATCTATAAACCAAACTATATGTCGAAAATTTATGAAGTACCTCCACGTAGTAAAATGGTTGTTAATTTACCAGTTGATGTACAGTCAGGTAGCATACTTATCAGACCGACAATCATAAAAGATAATCTCATGATTGCAGATGGAATATATCAAGCGAAGGATTGGTACTCGCTTATAGAGGTAATAAATTTCTCAAACTCCTCACAATCATTCTTCATAGAACAACCAGTAAAGGTACATCCATTAGATCAAAGTCAGTTTCTAGAAATACATAACTTCTTGATCAGTCAAGATAAGAGCAGCATGGATTCGGATATACGGGATTTAATACGAGTAGATCATTTGAATGATGAAGAACGAAAATCTATATTAAAATTATGCAAACAATTTGAAGATGTTTTCTTCAAAGAAGGACAAAATTTGTCATTCACCAATCAAATTAAGCACAGTATTCAAACAAAAGACGACCTGCCAATTTATACTAAATCTTATAGATTTCCAGAGATACACAAGGAAGAGGTTCATAAACAAATTAATAAATTACTAGACCAAGGTATCATTCGACCTAGTTTTTCCCCTTGGTCTTCACCTATTTGGATAGTCCCAAAAAAGTCTGATGCCAGTGGCATTCAAAAATGGCGACTAGTAGTGGATTATAGGAAACTTAATGAAAAAAACAGTTGATGACAGATATCCTCTACCGAATATCACAGATATCCTCGATAAACTTGGCAAATGTATGTATTTTAGTACCCTAGATCTTGCATCGGGATTTCACCAAATTGAAGTCGGACCCGAAGACATCCCCAAAACAGCTTTTACTGTAAACCATGGGCATTATGAGTACGTTCGAATGCCTTTTGGGCTTAAAAATGCCCCCTCTACTTTTCGACGTGTAATAGATAATGTCCTACACGAATTACAAGGTAAAATATGTCTCGTGTATATGGACGATATAATAATATTTTCAACATCTCTACAAAAACATTTAGAGAATTTTACAGCTGTTTTCAAAAAACTAAGACAAGCAAATCTTAAGGTTCAACTCGACAAATCCGAATTTTTGCATAAAGAAATTTCTTTTCTCGGTTACATAGTCAGTCCTGATGGGGTTAAACCCAATCCCGATAAGATAAAAGCTATAAAGTCGTTTCCATTACCGAAAAATCAGAAACAGATCAAATCTTTCTTGGGTCTACTCGGATATTATAGAAAATTCATCAAGGACTTTGCTACCCTTACTAAACCAATGACTAGCTGCTTACGAAAAAACCAAGAAATAAAATTAGATTCAAAGTACATAGAATGTTTTGAGACTTGTAAAAACTTATTATGCAATGATCCTCTCCTACAATACCCCTACTTCTCTAAACCCTTTAATTAGACGACAGACGCGAGTAACGTTGCCTTGGGAGCCGTACTATCACAAGGACCAATAGGATCGGATAAGCCTACCTGTTTCGCAAGCCGAACCTTAACGAAATCTGAGCAAAACTATAGTACCATAGAGAAAGAACTTCTAGCTATCATTTGGGCGACGAAGTATTTCCGTCCTTATCTATTTGGTAGAAAATTTCGTATTATCACCGATCATAAACCATTAACATGGTTATTTTCTCTGAAAGAACCTAACTCTAAACTAGTCCGTTGGAGGCTGAAATTGGAGGAGTTCGACTATGAGATTATATATAAAAAGGGTAAACAGAACACAAACGCGGATGCATTGTCTCGTATTGAAATAAATACTAATGAATCCACACAGAACAATGTGGATGATTTAGAATCCGCTTCCACCATCCATTCTGCAGAGGAAGATTTAAACGATGGCATACATATATCCGAAAGATCCCTAAACAAATTTCCTGAACAGATAATACTAGAGAACGTAGAGAACTCAAAGAAACCTCAGACGTCGCTTGACATTCTTTTCAATACCAAGCGTAGACTCACTATTAAACGTGGAGATATGAACGAAGAAGCAGTGATGATAGATATTTTTAAGAAACACATAAACCCGAAAAAAACAACTGGAATCCTAACAAATGATAATACGTTTAAAATTATTCAACTAATTTACTCAAAATATTTCTCTAATAGTCGAATGAAAATCGTACGTTGTAATGTTAAAGTACAAGATGTTGTAGAAGTCGATCTACAGGAAAAGATTATAAACGATTATCATAAAAAATCTAATCACAGAGGTATACTGGAAACTTTCGAACATCTCAAACGCGAATACAATTTCCCTGAAATGAAACATAAAATAACTAAAATAATAAATAACTGCGATACATGCCAAAAATACAAATACGAACGAAATAGGAAACCTTTAAAATACGAATTTACAGAAACACCCAGTAAACCCCTGGAAATTTTACATTTAGATGTCTATTCTGTTCATAAGGAAAATTTCTTAACAACAATCGATAAATTTAGTAAATTCGCTAGCGTCTATCTCCTTACTGCCAGAAATAGTATTAACCTTATCAAATCACTTAAGCACTTCTTTTCGCATCATGGCGTACCCAAAAGTATCGTAACCGATAACGGCGCCGAGTTTGTTTCTACATTATTCAGAGACTTCCTTAAAATATACAGTATAAATCTTCACACAACATGTGCAAAGAACTCTACAGGTAATTCACCAGTAGAAAGGTTTCACTCAACACTAACCGAAATAGTAAGAATTATTTATAGCGAAAACAATAAAAGACCCATAGGTGAAATTGTAGACGAAGCCGTAATAACTTACAATAATTATATTCATTCAGTCACTAAACTAACCCCGTTTGAATTGATAACCGGACATTATAATCAGTCCAAACCATTCCCCACTGAGGAATCCCCGAGATCAGAAGAAGATTACTTAAGAAAACATACAAAAGCTAAATTAGTCCATCAGCGTAGTCTCAGTTATAAACAGAAAACTATAGATAGGTTTAATAAAACACGAAAGGACCCTCCGGATTTCGAACCAAACGAAAGGATTTTTGAATTAGATGATAGAAGAAACAAGTTAGCCCCTAGATTTAGTGAGCATAAAGTAACAAGTAACAATAAAATTACTGTAGTTACTAACAGAAGAAAGGTACATAAACAAAAGATTAAAAGTAAACGTAAACTTTCAGGTTCATTGGGCTCTCCACCGAACAGAAGCTAGAGATTCACGATCTTAGCAATAATCAGGGATTGTTGCCATTAAAATTAGAAAACGCCAAGATAATTAAGGAATACTCAAGGTTGGTACATATAATTAACGTAACCGCATATGAAGAGAATGTTGATTTGATTAATAAAAACATGGAAAATTTCATTCATGAAGTGAAAAACGAAAAATACTTCCCAACAATTACAACTCTCAGAAAAAAATACGATATATTGGCTAATAATTTAGAACTAATAAAACCGAAGTACAAGGTAAAAAGGGGATTGATTGACGGTCTAGGCACCGTAATTAAAACAATAACCGGTAATATGGATAACAACGATTGCATTGAAATAAATAAACAATTAGAAGCACTTAAGTTTGACGAACACGACTTGAATAATGAAATAAAAAGACAAATCGGAATTAATGAAAAGATGACCGAACGATTCAATACCATTACAGATCAATTACAGATCATATCAATAAACAGCAAGAAAACTTAGGGGAATATATCATTAGTTTTCAAAATAAAATAGCAAAGCTTGACGAAATGTTTTATATCAACCAATATTTCAATCAATTAATTTATGACATAGATTTATTAAACGAGCATTTGAAAGAAATTTCGGAATCAATAGTCTTAGCTAAATTAAATGTAATATCAAAACATATTCTTCACCCTGAAGAGTTAATCTACATACATAATATTTTGAAAAATCAAGTAGTAGAGAAGTCATATCCGATGAGAACATATACGAGTTATTGGAACTACAAGCGTATTATAATGCTTCAAATGTAATTTTCGTAATAAATATCCCTACCTTTTATCCTGACTCATTTTCATTTTTCCACTTGAAAGAATTGCCAATTAATAGCAGCTTCACCAAAAATTTGCAATCCCCTTTCCTCTTAATAAGTGAGTATAAACATCAATACATGGACGAGCCATGCTTAATAATAGAAAGAATAAGATATTGCAAAGAAAGCGAATTAAAGGAAAATAGATTTGACACATGCATTCCAAATATTTTAAATAATGTTGAAGCACATTGCAAATTATAGAGAAAACCATAGAGGAAGAAGTACTGTTGCTGGAACCCGATTATCTACTACTAATAGCCGACAATGAAATAGCCATGAAGTCAACCTGTAATGATACAAATAGAATATTGAGAGGAGTTTCACTTATCCACTTCAGTAATTGTACGATAGATATCCAGAACATTCAATACGGCAGCACATCCGCAACCTTTTGGGACTCAGTTCAAATTATTTCAACATTATATAACAAAATAAACCATACAGAAATCAGCAAGAAACCTAACCTTAGCAAGTTAACCAACTGGACAATAGAAAAGATAAAGACCGTCCAACTCTTAGATAAACAAACCAGAGATTCAAAAACGTTTATGTATTCATCGACAGGAATTCTTACAATCGGGATCATCATCTATGGAATTTTTAAATATTTCAAACGATTTACTGTAGAGGGAAGAAACCAACGAGAAGATCAGCATGACGTCATCATCAACACAATGGGGACCATACCACCTGTAATCCAAAATTCTCCGCTTATGTGGCCGTCGCTTCATTCGCTTCATTCGCTTCATTCTAAGGAGGGAGGAGTTATATCCTCAACGTCATAACCAACTGTATTAGGTTACATCCGCTACACCTTCCTCATAAATCACTTACCTCATTTCCTAAATTAATGCTTTAACGTAATTACACTTGCATTTTCTCACAAAACCTAAATTCCAACGACTTTTCATTTTCTCACAGTCTAGGAATATCATGTTGCATTAAATTCATTTCAAGTTCCCATGTAATCATTTTTATACAGTGAATTGACAAAAAGCTTAAAATGTAAAATCAGTTTGATTCTGTTCTTGACCGCGGTGTAGTCGGAAGGTTAAATTTGTATTTGAGACGGTTTTTTAATAAATATTAAAAGCTTAAAAGTTGGTGTTATTATTTATTTTTATTTTTTGTGTTGAATAATCGTTCGGAAAATAACTCGCACAAAGAAATTCCCAAAAACAATAATAAATAAAAACCGGCCAAGTGCGAGTCGAACTCGTGCACGAAGGATTCGGTACCATCGTACAAAATCTAACACTATGTATTTTATTTATTTTTTCAAATGAGAGTAGGCGTCATGTGAAAAAATAAAGCTGTCATTTGAAAAAATAATAATAATGCTGTCATTTGAAAAAAAATGCCTACTTATGATAATAATAATGAATGAGAATAAAACGAGGAAAAAATGCCGAAAAAATCACGTTTCTTGTATGGGGCCCCCCTTGAATTTTTAATTTAATTTTATTTTTATTATTTGTTATTCTAACAGCAATAGAAATACGCACTCTATGAAAATTTCAATTGTCTACCTATTACAGTTCATGAGATACAGCTCAGTGACATACAGACAGACGGGCGGACAGACAGACATCGGAGCCATAGTAATAGGGGTCCTGTTTTTACCCTTTGGCCTTTTAGGCAGTAGTCAATCAGGTTAGTAAAAACAACGGTTTTACCTTGCAAAAACTCCCGTTAGCAATTCTATTGCTCTAACCTTTAGGGGGTTACTGGTATTCTAATGTCAAAATGGCGACCGAATTCCGCCGGGATGTAAGCCTCCATCTTCAATTTAAGGGGGACTTTTTTTGCTCAATATCTCTATCATTTTTAACTTTTCATCAAAAATGCTAAGTTGTTGTAAATTTTATTCTACACAACTTTAGTCGTTCGAATTTTTATCGTGCGACCGATATTTTTTTAATTAAGCGGGAAAAGAGTGGTAAGGACATAAGTTTATAGGAACAAAGGTGTATAGAATTACATTTCCTACAATATTGAGTAGTTAGTGACAGGGGATACAATGCCACACAGTCATTTTAGAGGTTTCCTTATTACTAGAGTAATTAAATTGGATACTAATGAGATTTGGCATGTTTCTAGCCCATATATTTCTCTAATCGACTCGAAATTCAAAACTAAACTTTATAATTCTTTTGGGTCCTTTATTTTTATAATATGACTACGTTATTTAATAGTCTAGGGGATTATTTGAGGTGTCTTTGGAAAAGATCATTGGCGGCGTTAATTATAAATCTTATTTGCAGAAGAACAGTATTGAATAAAGGAGTGCAAAACAGCAAAATATGGTTTCTTTTTTGTAGCTATAAATCGTTAATTTATATCGCAGAACAGTATCTAATGTTTACTGAGTAAGTTTTATTTATTGTGATCCATTGAAGGAAAAACTACTTCTTAATTTTGAAGGAGCGTAGCGCGGGAGATTATAAACATTTATGATATGTGAAATAAACGACTTATTCAAGTACTATTACAACGGGATGTTAATAATATTAAAAAACACAATCTCTTCGGTCAAACAACGTTCTTGCTAGAACGCTGGGACTCAAATTAACAACTTACAGTATAATCAAATTGTATATATAGAAAACATAAGTTAGGTAAACCAGAAATAAAAGTGGGGGAGAAGTAAATAAATGTTATGTACGAAAGGTGCTAAACCAAGTTGATAGTTTGTAGTCAGTGATGCTCAGCATTCCCCAGTGGCGTCGAAAAACCAGCCATAAAACAATCTGCCCAAAAAACCTTGTTAAAAGTTTACCTGAAAACAGCTTTTTTATTTTGTCGCTACCTGTGTTACTATGGTTCACCTCAGGACGGAACTTTTCGTATTAGATCAATTTTCTTTTTTTAATTTGAAAAACTTCGTTGTTGACCTTTTTCGCCTGAATTTTAAAGTTTTGCGACAAGTGGGTCACAGACACCACATTACTACAATTAATTAGATTATATTTGCCTCATTTTTTCTATCATAGGCATTAGTGCTCAATTATCAAAAATATCTACAATATAGCGTCATTTAACGTGAATTCTAAATTTATCCATTTTTTTGGCAAAAACGGAATTTTGATGATAATACTAAAATCAAATCATATCCAAAGCTATATCTTATCTAAAATTGATAAAATATGCTCTTTGCTAACAAAACAGTCCTTATTTTTCCCGTTAGGTGTTCGAAAGTTATAGGAGAAACAAACAATTGGACAATGACGAAATCGGTGAGAAATTGCCCATTCTTACTGAAACATTTGAAAAATTATAGTGTATTTAGTAATTGAAAACCTCTCGGTTGTTTATGACAGAATCTATGATTATTTATTCTTTGTGGCTATAAATCTCAGGAAACTCCTAATTTTTTCCTCCATATCGAAATATGGTGCAATTTATCACCATGCCACCTTTTCAGAAGTTTGTCAAAGAAATATTATTGCAGGGTATTTAAGGGGGAAAACGCACCGAGAAGCGCGAAAAATAGCCCTTTTTCTGGATATTTTAAAGGCAATCTATAGCAGTACTCAAACCAATTCTTTTTTTAAATTATAAAACACATTTTTAAGAATACATCAACATTTTTTTATTGAAAAATATCAAATATTCGCCGAGTAATCCTCTGGTCCGTAAAGTACCGCAAAAAACAGGCCCTCCGCGGTACGCACTCCTGCCTGCTTCATCTGTAATCATCCAAATAAAAAAAAACAACAAGATTTTTAAACTGGGCAGTATAATCTAGTCTTCGTCATATGCCATTTGAAAATATCGGTTTTTGACAAAATGGCGGACATTTGAATTAACATAGCGATTTTTAGAGAAAAATACGACCTTATTTCGGCGATTAAAAAAAACTTAGCCACTAAAAAAAAATTAATATGACAAAGACTCGATAATTATGTGTAGAATAAGCACAAAAAAAGATAATTGCAATCGGTTCATTAGTTTCTTGCGTACGGACTTCAAAAACATGATTTCGAGAAAAACGCGTTTCAAAGTTGAGCAATGAATAAATCGCAAAAATCTTCAACTTACATAGAATCATCCACTCCAATTCGGCCGATACTTATAATGGTTCTGAAATTTTCGAGAACATTTTTTTTCTCCATTTTTCACCGAATATATTATTTCCGAACGAAAACTTTCGATATAACGCCCGGTTACGCAGACGATGTTACAATAGGGGCGGACGGCGTATTTCTACCTGAATTTCGTGCGGCCATAAATCCGTTATTTTTTCGAATTTTTGCTTGCGGCTTTCACCAGACATTCTTAAGAGGTTAAGCTTGAAGAAAAGCTAAACAAAAAGAATCAAAAATTTCGAAATTTCTCGGTGCGTTTTCCCCCAACGCTTCCAAATGGATTTCAAATTTTCAAGTTAATTCGAACTTTTTGTAATACTCTAGGCATCCTGCAAAATGAATGATTATCCGGAATTTATTATTTTAAGAATGGCTTTACATTTGAAATTAAATTTTTATTAGAATAAATGTGCTGTCAACAAAATATTAAAATTTACAGGAATTTAATTTTAATTTGAAAATCTTGATAAAAGCAGCTTTTTTAAAAATTGTTACGGAAAAATGTTCAATAATTTTGCCGTCTTTCTAGTGTATTAGCCTTAAGTAGCCATCCAAAATCCATTCTTCTCTTGAAAAGAAAATTTTATGAAAATAATTTTTTTCAATGTAAAATCAAGCATTGAATGCAGCCATCCCGACTAATCGTTTGCATGAGTTTCACCAAAAAATTGAAATTTCTCTTTTAATATGAGAGATATGCACTCCATCTAAATATTGCATGAAAATTATGTAAGCGAATAATCAGGGCCATTCAACCTCAATCTATAGCAATTCTATATCGATATATTAATCTATTTAAATATCGACTCTATACGCATTTCATGATTCAAAAATCAATTTGTAATCGATTATAAGCTCAATTTTCTATTGGGTACTGTTACAACCAATCAATAAGTCGAAAAAGCTGATATTTTTCATATAAAATAATTCATTTTCACACGAAAAAGAATCGATCCTTCGATAGCTATAAATTTATTCCGTGTCTCAGAAGAATTTGTTCCTGTCTTAATGGGAAGGAACATAGTTCTCGACTTATTACTCGAGCGAGATGCATTCTCGATACCGAATTCCTTTAGAGCTTAAGACGAACTGAAATCAAAGTTAAAAATGAAATACTTAGGTAAATGCGAACAACGTGTTCATATTAGCGGTGTTACATATTTCCTATTTGTATTCTCGTAAAGCTAGTTTGATTCCTTATGAATGCGAAAAGAGCCTGAGAAGAAATTTAAATAATGCGCATATTGGACATATGTATCACTTTTTTACTTTAACAACTCCTAGATAACACAAGTCACTAAATTGATCAATTTAGTTTATTTTGAGCATTATCAGATAGTTGAAACCCAGTAAAAGTGATAAGTCATAAATCTAAATCACAGAAACGAAATTGTAATTCCCGAAATCAGAAAAATTCAAAGAATTTTGGCAAAAAGCCGAATTGTCGTGCTGAGCTCATTATTTTCCTCTCTCACGCGATTTTCCCTACAGCTGTGCCCAGACCTGGCATCACAATAATTTGCTCCCCAGTATATCCTTATATGATTACCGAGTTTAATTCTGCACTTGTTCAACCAATTTACAGTTATTGATATAAATAATAATTGCATTACAAATTCACAGAGAGTTGAAGTATTATATTATCACTAAATTACAGGTAAAAAATTGCACAGTCGATCAGAAATTTAAAAAACTGAAAATGACCTAATCTATTTGCTTGCAGTAGCGTTGGTATGCTGCCTGTGCTGCAGCTTAGAAAAGTGTGAGCACGGAATGCACCGAATGCCTCTCATCTATGAAAAGTGTAGCATGTTCTCCACCGGGTTTAATGGTGAATTCTTTTCACCTGAATTGAACCCTAACTCGTTCGGTTCCTAAACCTAAAGCAAAGTTAACAACAACCTACTAAGTTAACTTTTCCTAAAGTGTTTTCTTCACCCACTGATATAGAACTGACTCTACACCAGTTTTAAACTTTCTTGGTCCATGAAAATTTGTGGTTGCTGTTCGGAACTAAACGTAAAATCAAAATAATTTGTAATCAAAGTGTTAAGTGCCTATGGATATTTTGTTAAAGGGAAATTATTTTATTAAAGTTATTTATTTATTTTTTAAAATCATGAAGGACGAACGGTTACTCTACTTTCTTGCATTCTTTTCAGTTTCTCCCCGGTATAGATCTGACAGCTTCTGGTTCAGTTCAACGTCTGTTCGGTTTTGTTGAAAAGAATTCACCATAATGGCTGGAATGCATTTGAAACACATTATTTCGGCCACAGTGAACGCAGTCTTTGCAGCTGCCGCAAGAAAGTTGGTCAACCTCCAACTTTAACGCATGCACCGTAAAGAACATTTCTGACATATGAAGAAAACGTTTGTTTTGAATGGAATGTTACTCTTATTATTCGTACAACTTTTAGCAACGTAATAAATCTTCGCAAGCACAAAACTGAAAATATTTTAATTGCATTGAATTGTCACTTAACGTAGTCACTCATGGCAATTTCATTCTGGTCAGCACTTTACTTTTTGCGTTTTGTTACAGTTAGCTTCGGAGTACTGCGTAATGTGTGAAAGAAGTGGTATTAAGGAGTCCAGGGATACTTGACATTTTCCAGTGATAAACTGGAGCGGGTGCATCTGGTAGTCGTGCAGTTAGTGTAGATCTTGTGTTACGAGATGGAGTGGGCACTCGTAGCTGCGTATGGTTTTGAAGAAGAGGTTACCAGCGTCCCAGCTAAATCCTCTCTTCTTTGGGGGAGACATGGGAAACCAGCTAATAAAAGTAGGTCAGGCATAGGGGTCGCATGCCAAGGAATATTCTTAAGGTAGCGTTTACGCACCTTGTATTTAACGTTTGTTAAGGTGGCCATATACCGTCAGGCAATAGTCGATCCTACCCATTACCAACTTTTTAGCTCTTCTCATTGCAATATCGAGAGGTGGACCTGTGTTAAGTGTTACTCCGCCACGCTGACAGCCTGTTTGTTCGAATTTAGGTTGTGCGAGAAGGCTATTCTTGGAATCGTGAGTTCTTTTTGCAGGCGAATGGAAGCAACATTGCTTCTAAGACAGATTGCATTTCCGTCTTCGACAAAAATGTGCAGCACTTCTAACTTGCTGGAGGCACTCCAGGCAAAGTTCATGTCGGTCCAGAGCGATATGACTCGAATTACTCACTTGAACATTGTGATTTAGGAAGAGAAGGATTGGACATCCACCCATTATATTAAAAGTTATTTCGATTTTTGCATGTCCGTGCGTCCGTCTGTCTGTCCGTCCGTCCGTCCGCATGATAACTCGGGAACGCTTTCAATTACAGAGCTGAAATTTTGTACAGGCTTTTTTTTAAGAAAAAAGTAAGTTTATGTTCGAAAATCGGACAAATCGGATTGCCATATAAAGATTTCGTTTTTTACTTTATATTTGGAAACTGCCTGACATAGAGATCTGAAATTTGGTACATGGTGTTCTCATAGTAATAGTAAAAGAAATTTCAAAAATGGACTAAATTGTCTGTTTCTTCATGGGCCCAATGGGAATATCTCCGATTTTCTCATGGGCTCGGAAGGAAACAATGTAGAACCGAACACTTTTTGTGTGAGTGTCCGGCCTTCGTCCGGAGCAGACTGGATACTCTAGGGTCTCCCCTTCTATCTGTGGATGAGCTGAAAGACCTTTCTCACCAAGACTTGTTGCACTTCATTAAGAGGACAGGAAGGTTTTGATGAATGCGATTCAGGATAGTACAATGGGCCGCTGTGGCTGCCGTGCTTGGGTTGGGTATTTCCTGTCCCCCCTGTTTTCAAAAAAAAAAAAAAAAAAATTGGACAATCCCTTCTTTGTGTTGCCATATAAAAATTTTTGTTTTTTACGCATACCGTGAAAACAATAAGTCCTAGACTTTTTTGTTGTACTGAAGAGTTCTTCAGAATATGAAATCCTATAAATTTTGTTATAATCCTTTTTTCTGTGTGACGAACCGTTCTAGAATTATAAGCAAAAAACCACTTCAAAAATCAAACTTCCACAGATTGTTTACCATAAGAAATTAATACGTGAATTCATCTGGGGTATCATAAGAATTGATCTTAGACCAATTCTACTTTTTTTACTGGTTTTTTGGTTGAATTAATTGCGATTATTTAGTTGAAAGTGACTGATTACTATTCTTACATCGTCTTCCACATGACGAAGAAGGTATTGCATCTTATTGTGGAAAGTATTTGTAAAGATATCGTGAACGATCTCCATGTTGATAGGAGTTACTTTTGGAAAATTATTTTCCCTTCCCAGTAAACATTTGAGAGTATACGCTGTATACCCAAAGTGGAACGAAAAGAAAACTTTACGAACAGCTTTATCACTAATACACCCCAGGTCCTATAGTACATGAAGTCGATTATTATATCGAAATAAAAGCGGATTGAGAACGTACTTCTGCATTAATTAACCTGAGTGTCATAGAGCCTGACAGCTGTTTTGTGATGTGTTATTTTATTTGATATCCTTGGAATAACAAAATGCGAATGTGCTAATCTATTCTTATTTATAAAAATAGAATTAAAATTTGAAATATGGGTATTAAACTATATTTGAGGTCCTTCATTTGCGGCGCTCCAGCACGTTATTTTAGTTTAGATAAGTCAAACGTAAACTAAATATTCTTTAAATCAAATTTACGGGCGGTTGTTTTTAAGCATATAGTCTCATTCAGGCTATTATAGTTGCATAAAGTGCACCATCAAGGGAATCTATATATACAGCATGAATTTTGTTTTCCTGGAAAGAAAACGTGCTTAGAACTGCTTAAGAGGCAAGCTGAACACCATTCATCACAAAGTGTTATCCTTGGATATTGGGTGTGTCACAAAATACATAGAAGGAACCACACATCGGCGTACTGACAGTCTGGTTAAAAAAAAAAGAGAAAAAACTTGTCAGTTAAATTAGTGGTCGGATGTTTGAAGCACAATAGTTTCCCCAATCAGAATGAGGAAAAATTATGTTCAACAAATCATCACGCTTTAGCGCCAAGCTTAACAGTCCTACGAAAAAATGATATTGTACCTGCTCGTGACATGAGGAACTAGGGCTGTCTAATGGATCTGATTGAATTGTCAGAATGCTGTTTCGAGAAATAACTTTCAGCCGACATATTTTGCCAAAAAGCTGTTTTTTATTATTTTTTTGGCCTCGCGCAGACTAAAAGCGTAGCACAGCGTAGCCCAGCACAACCCAGTGTAGCATATACATATTATCCAATAAAAGCTTGAGTGTAAAATTTGCCAATTAAGAGCGTATCGCAGCGGAGCGTAATGATAATACGCAGGACGAATACACACTTTACATATTAAAATTTCGCAGTCCATTTTCACTTTTCAACCAATGAATCACGATTGCCGCTTTCTACGAACGTAAAAATTTAAACTAAACGTGTGGTTCAAATTACGCTCATCTACGCTACTGTATGCTACGCTATGTTTGCAGTATACGCAAGATCAAAGAACAATGGATTTGAATAAATGCTCATTTACCCTACGCTGTGCTACATTTTTAAGCGGGAAACACAATGCTACGGTCATCAGCGTTCATGCGCTCAGATTTAAATTTATTCCTATATCTGGTAAGAGAATAGAATGAAATCTGAGCTGATGAACGCCGATGATCGTCCCATTGTGTTTCCAGCTTTAGTCAGAGCGAGGCCTAACACGTTACCTCATGAAAGATAAAAAAAAAGCAAAAATTATTAAACATTATATTGTGATGCTATTTTTCTCAAATCAATTAAAATAAAAAAAGGTATTGCTTTCTTCAAGTCATTGAGCCCACATACAAAACGTCTCGTAAACTACAAGCAATTTGAGCACAGGGCGTATGGTCACAGTTAAGAGCTCATTGTACATTGAACTTCATGGGCTTTCCAACGACTGCTCAACCAGCCCCGTACCTTCTCATCTCAGGAGTTATTGTGGTCTAAACTAAGAATTTCGGCTTTTCTTACCTTTTTGTTTTTTACTTTGACCTCTATTTTTTTGCAAACCTGTGATTAACATAACTTTGTTTTTTGAGCTATAATCTGTAGACTCTTCTCTTTAATTTGACCTAGTACACCCTATGTGTTATCTGCAGCCGTTAAAGAGTTATTAGCTCATAACCTAATCAGGTCATACCGTAATTAGACGATATTTTTTTTAAATGACGTATTATCAGTCACTAAGGGAACAGATTGGCTCCTACCGTTTAGGTTGAGGCTTTCTAAATTCCGGAAATTGTTCTTAGGCTAAAGTCTCTACGGTGTGTCAATGACTTTATTTTCCGAGGAAAGGAGTTGCGAGGTATGAATAAGATCTTAAAACACTGCTTTAAAACTTTAAGGGCCGTATTCACCAAGCCATTTAATTGAAATTTAATTTAATTTCTGTTTTAGTACTCCTGTAAGAGAGGGTTAGGGCACACTTAAAATTAAATTAAAATTTAATTTGGGTTATTTTATGTTATAATGACGCATATATATCTTCAATTTTAATTTAAGTGAGCCCTAACCCTCTCTAACGGGAGTAATAAAATAGAAATTAAATTAAATTTCAATTAAATGGCTTGGTGAATATGGCCCTAAAACGGCTATAATTTGGAGCTCTGTAGAAGCTCGAAGAACCGTGTAAACCTCAATGGTGTGTTAAGACTCTGATTAAATCAAACCTCAACATAGTGTTAAGACTTGATCGGTGAATAATAAGAAATGAACTTTCAGCTATAAGTTATTAACTGGAAGTCACTGGATTGATGAAAATTTACTTTGTTTTATATTTATACTATTATAAATTGTTATAAGTGCGATGAGAAATGCGTGAAAGTAAACACCGTTCGACTTGGGTACAACTACAAGTTGGGTCGTTAAATTTTATTGTAAACAAAATAAAAAACGGTTCAATGAACTGAGATTACGTTACTTCTACTATGTCGGTACAAAAAATAAATATTTTTTATTACCTTTAGAATGACTAAAAATAGTTTATGTTCCGGATTGAATTTTTTTTATTGTAGATGAGAATTAAACTTAAGACAAATTAATTTAACACGAAAAATTTAAATTAATTTCAAATTTAAATGTTGTCAAAAATATTTTTTTTAGTCTTTGGCATTTCTATAGAAAATTAATGTTGTGTTACTTTTTTCACTCGGTGACTCATCAACTTTTTTCTTGATTTGTTTTTTTCACTCCGCTCTTTTATTTTCTGTGCCTTTTTATAAACAAATCGATTTCTCATTATATTTGCAGAAATATCATCTTGTTGGGTCACAACGCGAGGTGAGTCTTCTTTCCTTAAAGTCATAATTCATACTTGAATAAAAAGTTCTAATCTAATCAAATCTTATGTTTTATACTCTTCATTTCTTACTTTTGAATATTCTGTTCTTTCTGTTTTGATTTCTATTTCATATATTTTCTTTGCTATTTTCTCTCCACGAAACAAATTTTCCATAAGAGTGCCTACTCACAAGAATTTAGCTTTGTTTGTTTCGGATTATATGCACTATTTGTCTTTCTGTCCTCATTACTGGAGGAGAATCTTTGTAACATACTTTATCGAAAAACACAAAAACAACACTCAGGATATAAACTGCAAAATTTTTTTTGTTGGTTTTATAATTTTTAACCGAAGAGTGTCATTTTTAAATTGCTTTATATGAAGAGTTTTTCGTAATGCTGATTCTCTTCTTTTTGTAGGGGCACATCCGTGTCTATTCTTAATATCTTTGTGTGTCACTATTTTCTGTGAGATATTTCTCTTTCAAATAAACTTGTGTTTTGGAGCGTTTTCTTGATCTTTTGATTATTTTATTGTGAAAAGTTTGCAGTTTCAATTCTTGTCGTTTAAGTTTCCTTCTACAAATTTTATTCTAAACTTTCAGTCGCACTTTGTTGAAATATATCGGTGCTGGCTTTCTTTAATCAGGTAAGTGAAATTTGTATGAAAATATAGCTAAACGGCCGGCGTGTAGTGTAATGAGTGCAATTATAATATATATTATTTTATATTAATAGCGGTTTTCACGAAAGCTTAAACGATTTAAATAAACTGTACAGTTTACTATTCTGACAATATGGACATACTCACAATTTTGTACTGATATTTTGTGAAAAATAAATTTCCTGGGATGATTGTTTTGTCATATATACCTACCTGCAACGTTTTCGAATTTAATTCTTTTATGGTGCCACAAATATTGTAAAGTTAAAGAGATGTTCAATTAAGTATAATCTGGAAAGCAAGTAGAGTAAGAGAGCTAAGGAAACGATAAAGAAAAAACCTATTTAGATTTAATACAATTTTAGTCATTTGTATTAAACAAACGCCATTAAAACTTACAACTGGATATGATCGAGGATATTCTATTGAGACACGAATAACAGCAATAAAATTAATCTAGGTTTAAGCTTTACCCATTGTTTCCGAATTTGTTTATGAAGTATATCGAAAAAGTATCGGGGAGCACTTTATCACGTTTTGCGATTTCGACTAGAAGACCAGAAACACTATTTGTTCCAAAATAGCTATGATACCTACTGTTGCCCAAATATGTATTGATTTCCAAAAGTGTTAGTTAATATAATTTTAAACTTATATGCATAATTTCATTGAAATACATTAATGTTTATATGTAGCTCAAATCGAAAATAGTAATTTTTGGCTATTTTGAATTTTCAAAATAAACTGTTTCAACATTTTCTTTCATAACTTTCTAATTTGACAAAATCTTTCATTTTAAGCAAACTTGCTTATGTAGACTTTGCAGTGAAAATATGAAAAATATATTTTTGTATTTTTTATAAAAAAAACTCCAATTTTTTCACTTCGCGTCAATGTTTTTGTAAAAAAAAGTGGCGCGCTGATATAGTTTATCTGCTATAATATAATCTATAATCCATTATCTTTATAGCAACTATAACTTTAAGAAGGATGCACTGTTCTCGAAATGATATTTTCGAAAGTGAAGTTTTTCTGTAAATTAGAAAGATAACGATCTTTTGCAATTATTTTTTTGTAATTCTTTTTTTCGATATTTTTAATTTTTTTCCTGACGGGAATCGAACCTACACTTGTTAGAATCGGTCAAGATAGAGAATAGAAGAATTCTTAAAAACTTTTATTTAATGATTCTAAATTAAATCACAAATACAAGAAGAAAAAACACCCCCTCGTCCGGGGTTTGAAACCGGGACCTTCCGCTTGCCGGGCGACTGCTCTTACCACTGAGCTAACGAGACAGATGACTTTCCCTCTTGCATTTATCAATTTTATAATTAGCCTACTAAGCACGTTTTGCTTTCAGCTGGTATTAACCAGTAAAGATGAAAGCGCACAAATAATTTTTTTGTAAATTCAATTTTTAATTTTTTCCCTGACGGGAATCGAACCTACACTTGTTAGAATCGGTCAAGATAGAGGATGGAATAATTCTTAAAAACTTTTATTTAATAAGTCTAAAGTAAATCAATCACAAATACAAGAACAAAAAAAAAAAACACCGCCTCGTGCGGGGTTTGAAACCGGGACCTTCCGCTTGCCGGGCGACTGCTCTTACCACTGAGCTAACGAGACAGATGATTTTCCCTCTTGCATTTATCAATTTTATAATTAGCCTACTAAGCCACGTTTTGCTTTCAGCTGGTATTAACCAGTAACGATGAAAGCGCACAAATAAATTTTTTGTAAATTCACTTTTTAATTTTTTCCCTGACGGGAATCGAACCTACACTTGTTAGAATCGGTCAAGATAATCTTTTAAAGACATTTCCCGCTAATTTACTTATTTCAATTGAAAGCAACTTATTCTTTTATCTATACTACGATTTAACTTTCCAAGGGTCAAGTCAATACATACATGCAATGCCACCCAAAAGAAATGCCTAGAAATTTGAAGAAATCTATGCGGTGTTGGAAGCGACGAATTAGCTGGCTAATGTTGATCCTCTTTATACAAAGTCTTCCTTGCTTGTTTCTTTTTACCTTGTTTCTTAAATTATTTAGCATTAGAGATAATGTCAGCAATTCGTCGAAAAATCCTCAATTTGAAATAGAAGAACTTTAATTTTTACGATTCAAAATTAAATTTTTAAATGCAAGAGAAAAAGCTTCTTACGGTTTTGATGCCGGGATCTTCAGCTTTCCGGACGACTGCTCTCACCCTTGAGCTAACGAGACAAATTCCTTTTCATCTTGTATTTATTGATTTGTTTCTCATATTAAGCCACAATTGCTTTCAGCAGGCATTAACCAGTAAAAATGAAAGTGCACAAATAAGTGTTCGACTTTTTGCAATTTTTATTTATTTTTACGGGACTTGACCTCATAATTTTTAGAATCGGTCATAGATGGAATAGAAGAATTTTCGAGAATTTTTGTTTTTATGATTCTAAATTAAATTATTAAATACAGTCACAGAACAACGTATTGTAATCATACTTTAGAACACGTAGCGGAGAATTGTTATATGTATGACTGTTTTTTAAATATACTAAATTTTGAATATTTATGCTCATTAAGGGAATATACATATCTGAATCCCTTTGCATTTTAATTGATTTATATCGGATATGTTCTTTTCCATTTGTTTTATAGATAATAAACTATAATTTTTTTAGGGAATCAGTGTGAGAATTAGTCTGTGCTGGCTGTTGGTGTGCTGGGTACAGGATATTTCCATAATTTTGCAGATTCTTTTATTTAATAATCGTTAAAAATTTCCAGAGAAATCCCACCAGTTCTTTTACGAGCTGAATACTTTATAGTTGGGTAATTTCTGATGTCTATCTCTATAGACTGAAATTCATTGAAAATAATTTCAATAAATTTCTATAATGCATTGAAAATGCAGAAAAAAATAAAACTTCCCGACCCAGCGATCAGAGAGGTCTCATCGGTATGGTTATCTCTGATCGCCTACCATAGAAGCTCGATAATAGGGTCAAAAATACATTTTTTCAAAAGCAAGTGTGAAACATATAAGTAGTAGCAAGATATCTCATTGCAATTTTCACATTGGGTAATTATTCCCATTGTCGCAATAAGGCACTGTATAAACCAAATAAAACCCTATTATCGAACTTCTATAACAGGCCATCAGAGGTAACCATACTGATGAGACCTCTCCGATCGTTAGGTCGAAAAGTTCTTTTTTTTGCATTCATTGAAATTATTTTCAGTGAATTACAGTCTATAGAGACGAGAAATTGTCCACCTACAAGTTATATTAGTTTATTCAATGCCTTATGGCGACAAGGGGAATAATCACCCAATTTGAAAATTGCAATAAAAAATTTTACTACCATATGATTCACACTTGCTTTTGATAAAAAATATTTGCATGGGCAATTCGGTGACCCTCTTATCGTACTTCTATGGTAAGCTAATTGGAGAAAACCATTCTGATGTTTAATAATCAAAGATTAAAATTAAAAGTGCAAATTACGTTATTTACAGTTCTAAACGTAAATCCTAAAATTATCAAGTATGTTTTACTCGATTTTCTGGCCTAGGTGCTTAGTTTTCCCACCATTTTAAAAATTTGAATTTCGAAATAAGTTCGCTCAAGTATGGGCACGGTACATGTTGCATGATATCTTTTCCTGTAACTCGGCGAGTAGGCTAATAATGTTGGATTTATCTGAAAGGTAACAGGTTAGGGTTTATTTTCTGTGGTTACGGAATAGTTCGCCAATATGACTACTTTACGACATTTTTGGTCCTATTTTTCGAAGAGAAAAACATTTTTGTATTTGTATCGTTAATTTCTTATTTATCCATAAAATTTTTTGAAAGCAAGTTATTATAAATGGCTAAATGGCAGTTCAATAAGCAAAACGAACTGAATTACAGCCAAAAGAGCGTTGTAATAACCACATTTTCGAAAAAATCTTATGGCTCCTGTAATATCGAATATACCATGAATTCGAAAACAATTAATATAACATTTGCAACTGCAAATGATCTGATCTTTTAGGTCTTGCAGTATTGCAGAGTCAAAGTGGAGTACCTCATACATAAATGGCTGCAATAGCTTTGAACTGATATATTGGTAGCATTAATGTACTTCTTTCCACACCACCTTGGAACAAGCTACCAGGCGCTATTTTGTTCGGTTTCTTTTTGGTTGTAAACGTAGTTATTTGCTCGGAAACAATTGTTTGTACGAATAAATTTAATAGTACCTTTTCTGTAGAGAATTTTATTTTTTTTTCTATATACATAGATTTGATTACAGTAACAAAAGCAATACCTTTAATGGTCGGTACATATCTCATTTTCCATCCAGCACATGACTCTCCAAAGTTATAATCGATAGAGAGATAATCGATTTTATACAGCAGAAAAGTGTACTTTACAAAAAAATTTATGCGAAGCGAAAAGTTTGGAATTCCAGCTCTGAATTTTCGTTTTAAAAAATTTATAAAAAATACAAAATTTATTTTTCTAAATGGCTTTTCACTGATGAAGGCTCTGATTCTCCGTTCTTCGGATCGAAACACGCCGTAGGCGTTGCCACCTTGAGTATCGGGTCTTCATCAAAGCGGATGTTTATAGCAAGCATCAGGAGAGATGGGAGAAGTTGAGTACTTGCAGGTGCACAAAACTGTTTCTTAACGGGCCAATTAGGAATATCTCATGGGGCTCGGAAGGAAAAATTGTAGAACTGTGGTTGGCATCATCACCGGCCGCGGCTCGCCTCACACTCATCTAACAAGGATGGGAGCTGTCGACAACCCTGAGTGGCGGAGCAGGCTCGATACCCTAGGGTCTGCTCTTCCATTTGTAGATGAGCTGGTAAACCATCCTCACTAAGACCTGATGCGCTTCATTAAAAGGACAGGAAGGTTTTGGTGAAAGGGATTCTAGCAGGATGGCCTCGGTGTTTGGGATGGGATCTCCTGCCCTACTGCCGTAAAAAACAACATATTGTCAAAGTAAAAAGTTATGAAAGAAAATATTGAAACAGTTTTTCTGAAAATCCAAAATAACTAAAAAGTACTTATTTGAGTGACCTCTAAACATTAATGCTGTTCATGTCCATCTCTGAACTCTTTCGATTTAATAAAAACTAATTGTGTTCAGCTATGTATGTATATACGTATATGTAAATCTTTGTTTTATTGTCTCTAAATTGTTAAACCTGAATTCAACTATGTACGTAAGTTGAAACATTCCACAAAATTGATGCTCTTATCAGTTTCATTGTTCTCAGCGCTATTGTTATTTGTAACGTTAGGAATTTTGTAGTGAGATCAAACGGAAACAAATTTTTGTAAGATCACTTGTTGTATAGAGAGCAACTAGTAAATATCACTGAAATAAGTTTGAGTTTTATTAATATAAAATAAATCCTGGGTACCTGGGTGCTGGACCCAGAAAATCATCAAACCATTAGCCATTAGCAAACAAACTTTAACGTGCGGAAGCTCAGCCTAAAAGAGGTACTGTACACACTAATCAACAAATTGGTCCTTCAAAGCCGAATTATCTTTCAACTATCAACAGCTAAGTAACATTTCACATTTGCACCATTCTTTGCAAAAGAAAAACATTTATTTTACATACATAAAGTGCGTAAATATCATACCATGAAGTACAATTAAAGAACAAAAAAAAAGTGCAGTGGTAACATATGTATGTATATTTAAGCATTGATAATTTATACAATAATATTTTGGCGTGTTATAAAAACCAACAATGAACTTGAAAGAACAAAAAGATCTGAAAATTTAATCTTGTGACCTTTTATGAAATTATCAATTTTAATTATTAGACATTCGATAACGGTATACTATAGACCTGGTGAAAACGTGCAAATTTTCACTGACCTTCCAGTAATTAGATTTATTGGAACAATTTTCAATAGTCAAGAGTTACTTGATTTGTTTTTTTTTTCATTTCTGTGCAAAATGTTTGAAGAAAATAAAAAAGCTCTCATTCCATTGAGGGGACGAGTAGAGGGTACCATTACACGTCTGAAAACATTTGTGGAGGGCATAACCAACGACACTCCTCTTGAAGACATACCGCTCGTAGTCGTAATCTTGAAGAAGCATGGAGGGACTTTTGTAGTATTGAACACAGTCTGTATGATGGGCAAGTTTCAGAAATGGAAGAATACGAGAACAAATACCTTGACGCAAAGGCTAGTTTTATTCGTGCATCAACACCTCAAGTAGGACAACCTAGGGTCCTAGGCAAATTAACCTATCAGAACAACAAGATCTCAGTTCGACAATGAATCAATTTTTATTGCAACAGGAATCAATTCTTCACAATCTTGATCGTTCTAAAGTTCAACCCAGTATTGCTCGAGTTCCTAAATTAAATATAACTCCATTTTGGGGTGACTATAGAGAATGGTCACCCTTTAAAGACTTGTTTGAGGCATCAATCAATGCAAATAAACTGTTGAGCGGATCTCAAAAATTCCAATATTTGAAAGGGTTGCTAAAAGGTGGTCCAGCAACTTTAATTCGACATCTACCAGTAAACGATGCCAGTTATTCAGAATCCTGGGATAAACTTAAGTTACGTTATGATAAACCGTCACACATAGCCACATCATTTATAAAGTCATTCACAGATCAGCCATCGGTAAATAATCCTACTCCGAAAGCGCTGCGTAGTCTATCTGACGCATGAATTAAGGATAGGTTCTTTTCATTTAACAAAAAAAAAAAAAAACAAGTTTATTCAAAAGCTCCGATTCTTTATTGACTTCTCTTGTACTAATCCGTAATTCAACTGACTTTTATGTGTTATATGAAATTTAAGTTAAAATGGTTCGATTATCTTTTATGCTCAGGTAGCGTCTACATTATTTTACATCGCTACCTTTGTCTTTGGGTAAATGAACTTTTATCGGAACACTTAAGGTGTTGCGATATTCTGCGAAATGTGAGGTGTATGCTGATACCTGGATAAAAGTGTTGATTGTGCAATTTGAAAACGTTGAAATTAATTAAATGAACTTTGCTAATTGAATATGACCTTATACTATTGAATATTATTTTATCTTTCTGCGGATGTTGGGTGTCATATAACTCCTCCCCCTTTAGAATGGAGCGATGGCCACAAGAACTGAGGTGTCGGAGTTTCTTTGGCAGGAGCGACGATCTCGCTTATGGTTCTGATGTCCATGTTTCTTTTTTTGATTAGGCAGATTACCATGATGATGGTGACGCATCCCATGATGGATAGCGTTGAAAATGTAAAGTTGTCTCGTCTTTGACCCTCTATTTGTAGGATTTCCAATGCTTGCTTGTTTTCGAAGTTGTAGGTTTTTAACTTTTGGAGGCTTAAGGTTTCTACGCTTGGTGTTTTCGGATGGACTTCGTTAAAAATTGAAGGATATACATGGACTTCATCCCAGTAGGCGTTTGGATTGTCGTTTATTTCTATCTCGCAGTTTTTTATAGTGTACTAGAATGGTTCCCTGTAGAGTTTGTTACTTAATTCCGCAGCTGGATTTAACTAATGTTTCTGGGCTATTTAATAGTAGAACATAATTGGTTCCGGTTGGAAGACGGCAGTGGATCTTTCTGTGTCTTCTAGCGTGCAATGTGCTGGGTTGTTGTTCATCAACTTGCCGATACAACTTGATTCGTTTGTTCTTTCTTGATGTATGGATTCTTTGCAATAAAAGGTGCCTTCTATTTTTGGGCAATTTTCGTTGAAATATTGAATAATATTAGGATGAGATATGGTGTTGTGACGATTTCTTTTGTTTGGTTAATTGGGATAGGTATGATGTCAAATAGGGAGTATACTTCATGGGATAAAATTGGTATACGGATGTTGAAGATTATATTGGAGTTATTATAAAATGCTTGTAGCCCAAGTAGTTCATAGATGTGTTCTTCTGAATTTATGTTAACCGAAGGGTGTGATGGATTTCTGTTAATTCTTCGGGACTCAAAATTTGTTTTGGAATTATATCTAATCTGGCAAGTACAAGTGATTCAGCTAGGTTCCTCAAATGATTTGTTAGTAGATCTATGTTGTAGTTTATTTGGTTTAAATATTGGTTATGGAGAAGGAGGTCTTCATCTGTTCTGATTCTATTTTTTGTTTGCTCTTGATAGTGACTCAAATAATTTGCTATTACTTCCTGTTCTTTATTGATGTGATTAGTGATATTTTCGAACCTTTCTATCATTTGCTTATTGATTTTTGCTTGGCTACCCATACCGATCTGGAATTTTGTTTGGTTAGAAGCTAAGGCTTCTATTTGTGCATTTAATATTTCCGCATCCTTCGCGTCCATGTTACCCTGTGATAGTTTTAATTGCGGTCCCTAGTACATTTATTAATCCTCTTCTATTCCTTACCCTTGGTGTTAATGATTCTAATTTATCATCTAATTCTTTAAGTTTTATTTTAGTGATTCTAACTGAGTCCTGTAGTCCGTCGAAATTGTTGAATGTTTTCAGTGATTTTGTAATCTTGTCACGTTTTGTCTGTAGGTCTCTAGTTTTGATAATATGCAGTAAGTTACTGTAGCCCTATATTGTCTTTGCTGTTCCTAGTTGTAATGGTAATATTCCTTGTCCGTTAGTCAGGTCTTGTATTTCCATCATTTGTCCTTGAGTTAGCAGTGTCCTGGAATAAACGTTTATTTTTAATTCTAGATTAGTGTATTTTCCTATTATCCTTTGTTATTACTACTGCCCTTTTATTTTTCCCTACATTATGCTTAGGTGTTAGCTTATTCCTCCTACACTCTTTTCTAAATATTAATTCATTTTCTTTGAATTCTACTGGTTCGTTTCTTGTTTCATTCAATTTATCTATATTATTTGTAACTAATTTCTCTACTTGATCTTTTATTGAAGGGTATAGCTCTGCTCGAAATTCGTTTAACTTCTTTAAATATTCGTGTTCATCATTAAACTTAATACTATTGTTAAATTTGTGGGTTCTCCCGTGAAATAATTCGAAAGGGGGTCAATTTCGTACTTGAATGAATGGCGTTGTTATACGTTATTAATGTTTCGGATAAAATGTCCTCGTGGTCTGTATCATAATTACTATCCTTATTTTTTTTAAAGGATAATCCTGTAAATTTCTGTGAGTGTTGAATGCAGGTGTTCAACTGGTGAGTTGCTGCTTGTTTGTTGGAATGATGTGAGGTATACTTTAATATCGTATTGTTTACAGAAATCTTTGAATATATTAGAAGTGAATTCTAACCCTTGGTCGCAAACTATCTTGGAAGGGATGCCGTAAAGGCTTATGAAGTTCTTTAAAGATTTTACAATAATTAAGCTGTTTCATTGTCTAACGTATAGGCAGTAGCGAATTTTGAAAATTTATCGATGATGGTTAGAATTTGTCTATTATTAATGCTATAGATATCTGTGTGTAGGACATCCAGCGGTTTTTCTGGGGTTTCGGGGTTTTTCATATTTTATCTTAGGTGGATGTCTATCGTATTTGAGGATATGACATTTTTCGCAGTTATTTATGGTTCTGCTTATTTTGGTTTTCATTAGGGGGAAAAAATATTCCCGTTTAAGGTGTAACAATGTCTCGTTTATTCCTCTGTGATCGGCTTTTACGTGATATTCATTTATAAGTTTATCTTGTGCGTCTTCTTCAGTGACGTCATCTTGCCCAGAGCGAAATTTATCTTTTTCTTAAAAAAGTGAGGTAGTGTGACCCGAGGTATATTATTATGAATAGTTAAGATAGGATTTTGAGGGATCCAATAAGATTTTGTCACGTTCTCACGTTCTCGTCGCTTTGCACTACATTAATGTATAGCCAAGTTCTTTTCCCCCATTCATGCAAAAGACGAAAGTATATGATATTTTTTTATGTTTCATTTTATAAAACACGAAAAATTTCCAATTTTTTTGGGCTGTGTCCTATCTTCTTATTAGGTTATCTTTGCATAATGTTATTCCTCAATCAAAAACTCTCAATTGAGTAAATTGTATATGCCTCTGTGCCGTAGTGTGATGAAAACGAATCAGCCTGCCTACAGATTCAGACTACGGCCGCACACACGCTATTGCAACCACTACCACAGTACGCTAAATTATTTTGAAGAAGTTTGAGTACATACATACCTATACTCCGAGGTCAAATAGCGGAGTTATAATTGATTTCAACACCCTAATGAAATTCGATTGACTTCCAAAGATAAAAATAGTTCACATGAAGATAAGAATATGGTCATTTTATAAGAGGATTAAATCTGGGTGTGACGACGTTTTAATTTACTTCAATTGCCTATATTTCGGTCCCTTGATTTGAACCATCCTCAGGGCATAAAATTCTGCAACAAAGTATTACATCATGATGGGAGCTTATGTCTAATGTTATAGGATATGTACTTACAGTTAATAAATTATTCTGTACTGTTTAAACTAGTGTTATATAAATTTTTACACATAAAACAAGGTAAAACACTTAACACGGTTACTGCAAACGGTAGGCACATATATGAAATAAATGCTGTTTGCTTGTAATATTTTCCTGTGACAGGGGCAAACGTGACCGGCTTTCCCTCTCCCTGTATATTATTACAAAATGTCCGATACAACTTCCAATACCACCTGTATCCATCAAAACCTTTAATGCAACCCACTCTCAAACGTATAATGCTTTCATGATAAGCTAATACTATACCCTTCTCAATATTACAAGGATAGAATTCTCTTATTCTTAGTGTTACATACATGCATATACATACTTACATCATGTAGGATGAAAGTATTGTAGTATCTTTTATAATTTTTAAAGAAAAAACCTGGGAGCAGTCGTGTGACTTTGACTCCACTGGAGCGGCTATTAACAGCTCAGACTCCGAGATAAAATGGGGGTATGAATAGTAGGAGCAGCTGTACCGCTTAGTACTCCTATGTGGAATAATACACGACGGTTTGTAACTTTCTCGATAAATCAAGAGAACTGAATGAATTCAATTTATTGATCGTTCTTAGCCTATATATACATAATTAGTAACCTATGGTACCCTATTCTTACTATTCTAAATGCTGACGCTGGGCGAGTAAGCAATGTGCATAAAATTATGATGACATGCATTTACGCGTGAAACCCCTTGACGATGAATCGTTTGGGTCAGTGGTGCAATCGCTTGCTTGTTGCAAATAAATGTATGTCATTATTATCATCAATTATTTTCGATTATGAATGGTGTTGTAATAAATTTGTGCTGATTAATTTTAGCGTTTTACATTTGTTGTGAAATTTGTGTTTACAGCTTTTTAGTGTTGTTTGTATTTATGGTATTAAATGTATATCACACCTTTCCCCCTTAGGAAAAAAAAAATTTGTGTTTACATAAATTTTTTTTTTTTTTTTTTTTTTTTTTTTTTTTTTTTTTTTTTTTTTTTTTTTTTTTTTTTTTTTTAGTTTGTTTACGTTAAACCTTAATTGTTTGCTCGCCGCAATGAAGCATTTTATCGCTTATGTATACTAATAGTTCATATGGTATGTTTTTGTATGTAGCTGATTATAATGAGTCTTAATTCCTAGTCGTATTTACATATACCTACTTATATATAGTTTATTATTATAGCTCTTAATTGCTCAATGGCATTAGTAATTGGGATCTTTATTGTTTACGTTTACTTATCTAGTTGATTACAATAATTCTTATTTGTCTACACCGGTGTGTAATCTAATTTAACATGCTAGAGATAGTTAGAATAATAGTACATAATTTTTAATTTTCTATCTTTCTTAGCCTATTCTTATGTATTTTGATTTTGTTCTTATTTATATCTTCGATAATGCAATTTACGTTGTCTATTGATTTAATTATATAAGGTCCGTTGTATAGAGGATCTAGTTTTCGTCTATTTTGTACTGTCATTAGTACTTTGTCGCCTACTTTGATTGATATTGGTTTGCAATTAGCATCCTTGACTTGCTTTCTTCGCACTTTAGATGCCTGGAGGTATTGTTTTGCCTTACCTATGGCTTGTTGAAGTCTGTATTTCATCTCTTTACTATACAGGTCATAATTATACACGGGATCTGGTCTATCAATTGTGAGTTCTGAAGGTAGGTCTATATTTTTGGCAAATATGAGTTCGAATGGTGTGTAGCCATGTACGGTGTTTGGTGTGGTGTTGTAGCAGAATGCGTAATATGGAATCCATGTATCCCAATCGTCTCTATTGTCATTAACAAAACATCTGAGATATTCATTTAGGCACTTGTGGTTTCTTTCTAGTGCTCCGATCGTTTCGGGATGTGCGGCGGTCGCGAACAGTTGTTTTATTTTCAGTATATTACATACTTCCGCAAAGACCTGGTTTTTGTATTCCGTTCCTAGATCAGTTTTAATTTTGCTCATAGGTCCGTATGTTAGTATGAACCCATTCACTATGGCTCTTGCTATGGAATTTGCTTCCTTGTCCTTTGTGGGTATTATTACTATATACTTGCTTAGATCGCATTGCATTGTTACTGCGTATCTGTTATCGTTGGTGGTTTTTGTAAATGGGCCGACTGTGTCAATGGATACAATGTCGAAAACTTTTGTTGGTGTTGTAGTTATTTCCATATGCTCTTTATTATGCTTTTGGTGCTTATTTTTCGCACAAAGCTCGCATCTGTTTATATATTTCGCTATTGTTTTCCTCATTTTCTTCCATTTGTACATTTCCTTCAGCTTTTTATACAGTCTTGATTGACCCAGATGTCCTCCTGTAGGTGTGGAGTGATAGTTATGTAGGATTTCGTTTATTTTCGTTGTTTCTGATATGTACCGTTGCGGTTTGAAAATTTTAACGTTTATATTTTTTAATACTTTGTTTCCTAGGATTTTAAATGCGGTTAAATTAATTATTTTAAATATCTCGCTTTCTGCAGAAAGTTTCAGAGTCTTGGTCTGAAATTGTTTATATATATCATTATCCAATACTTCGAGTACCTGCTCTAGTGCGGGCTCTACTGGTTGGTTGTTTTTTATATTTATATACCGCTTATATTTTATTTCATACTTGTGCACTATATTTATTTCTATTTGTGTTTCTTTATTACTGCAGTTCTCAATTTTTACTTTTAGTTCAGGTAATTTGGCTATCTTTGTTGGAGATGGTATCTCCCAAACGCGCAGTTGATCAGGCTGCGGGACTATAGGGGTATTTTTCATTTCATCGGACATTATGTTTTGTTCTTTTTGTTTTTTCATTGCTCGGGTTTGGACGCGTCGGACATTTATTTCCTTCAAATCATTAATGTCAAGTTGTATTCTTGATAACGCGTCGGGTCCGTTATTTCCTTTTCCTTTAATGTATTTGACTTCGAAATCGAATTCCTCTAAATCTAACCTCATTCGTGTTAGTTTAGATGATGGGTTTTTCATGCCAAAAAGATATGTTAAGGGTCGATGGTCTGTTCTTATTGTGAATTTTCTGCCATAAACATAAGGCTTAAAATGTATAATTGCCCAATGTATTGCTGCGAGTTCCTTTTCAATTACTGACTTATTTTTTTCTCCGGCAGTAAATGTTTTACTAGCGTATGCGATTGGGTGTTCTGTTCCGTCGACACTTTGTGATAAGATTGCTCCACATGCAGCATTCGAGGCGTCTGTGGAAATGGTGAATTGGGTTTTGAAATCAGGGTGCTGCAGTATTATTGGGGATATCAAACTTGATTTGAGAGCATCGAAAGATTTTTGTTGGATTTCTGCCCATTCGAATTTTGTGTTTTTCCGGAGTAGTTTGTTTAACGGTAGTGCTATTTCTGCAAAGTTGGGGATGAAACGGCGGTAATAATTACAGAATGCTACGAATCGTCTGACTTCGTCGGCGTTTTTTGGGATAGGATAATTTTTAACTACCTCGTATTTTGAACTG
Organism: Dioctria linearis; assembly: GCA_963930735.1. NCBI lineage: Eukaryota > Metazoa > Arthropoda > Insecta > Diptera > Asilidae > Dioctria > Dioctria linearis. The sequence continues at coordinate 134,250,665 of OZ005741.1, forward strand.
TCTGGGCTTATGCCTTGTGCTGATATTCGATGTCCAAGATAGGTGACTTCGGTTTGGAAAAATTTGCATTTTTCAGGATTTAATTTGAGATTACGCTCTCGTAATCTGTTAAATACTGTTTGTAAGTTTTTTATATGGTGTGACTGTGAACATCCGACGACTATGATGTCGTCAATGTACAGAAAGGCTATTTCCGGTGGTAGACCCGTCATGGCGATGGTCATCATCCTTTGGAAACTATTTGGACTTATATTAAGTCCGAAAGGAAGTCGTGTGTACTGGTAGTGACCTTGGTTAGTTGAAAAAGCTGTGAACTTTCTAGAAGATTCCTCTAATGGTATTTGGTGGAATCCGGACATAAGGTCAAGTGTAGAGAAGTATTTGGCTCGGCCCATTTGGTCGAGTATCTCTTCTATACGCGGTAAGGGAAATTTATCTGCCAGAACTTTTTTATTAAGATTCCTAAAATCAACTACTAAACGCCATTTTTTATTTTGGTTGTTGGATTTTTTGGGTACTAGTAGTATTGGAGAATTAAAGTGAGAAACAGAGTTCTCTATTATTCCGTCTACTAGCATTTTGTCTACCTGCCTATTAATCTCGGTTTTGTGTGCTTCTGGTATTCGGTAGTTTTTTGTGTATACTGCTCTATTATCAGTTAGTTCTATATTTTGTTTGTAGAAGTTATTGGTTGTTAGAGGTTCACTTTCTAACGCAAATATGTCTTCATATTCTCGGCATAATTCTTCGAATTGAAGTTTGGCGTAGTTTGGAATGCTGTTTAAGTTTAATTTGGAGATAGCTTGTTCTGTTCTTTTTGATTTTATTGTGTCTGTATTAATGACGTTAAAGTCTGAGAGGTGTTGTGTTATTATGTCGGAATGTTGTAGTGTGGTGGTTTTGTTTGTAGTGTTTAGTATCCTGACTAGTGGGTAATTTTGTGAAGTTACTGATCCTGCAATGAATATGCCTGGGTGGATTTCTTGTCCAATGATTACCATATCATTGGCACCTTCTTGTTTTTTAACCTTGAACTTTCTTATTATTTCACATCGGGGTGGTATGATAATAGAATTTTCGGATGGACCATTCAGTATTGGGATCTCTGCCGAACTTTCAGGTGTGTTTAATGTAAGGGTCCACGTATCATAATCGATAGTGGTCTTGAATTTTGTTAGGAAATCTAGTCCTAAAATTGCATCAGCCCCGAGGGAGAAATCATCTTCTACTATCTGGAATAAATGTTCGACCGCAAACTGGTCGTTAAAATGTAATTTTGTGTATGTTGCCCCAATCGACTGCCTCTTAGTATCCGTAACCCCTTGGATAATACAAGTGTTTTTAGGATAGTAAAGTTGGTCTTTATTAATTTTTCCCCTCTTGAATATGGATATTTCTGCCCCTGTGTCTACAATCAGAGTACATACTGACCCGCACATGTCGACATACGCTTTAATAAAGTTTGTTAAGGATAGGTTTAGGCAATGTATTCTTGGCTTGAATTCGTCGCAGCCCCCAACCGTGTTGTTTCTTCCTCTGGTTGGGGGGCTTGATATTCCCCCGATTCGAAGTAGTTTACATTTCTTCTTTGATTATAGGTATTATTATTATTTGCTCGCAGATTATTCTGGTAGCGACTACTGTTATTTGGTGCAGCATCACCGAAATATCTTTTATCGCGGTGGTTATATTGATTTCGTGGGTGGTTTTGTCTATTATTGGCTGCCATATTTCTATTGTACTGTTGTTTGGGCCAGCGCTCCCTGTTCCTGTTAAAATTATTTTGATTGTTGAACCCTTGCGTATTATTATAATGAAACTTTCTTGATGGGTTGGTATTATAATGCAGGACACTGCTTGGCTGCGGCTTATCTACTGCTATTGCCTTCGCTGCTAATTCTGAAAGTGTTCCTAGGCTACTAGCTTTTAGTATAATCGCTGTTTCTGTATTGGCAACATTGTTCATAAATGACTGTATTGAAAATTTTTCGGCCAATTTTTCAGCTGCTTCTCCAGCTGCTACTTTCTCTGTTATAAAGGCTCTAGTCAGCTGGCCTGATAGATTTTCTATCTGATTGGAAAAGTCTGCAAGTTTTCTGTTACCTTGCTGGCATGATCGCAGTTGTGCCAGAATAGCATCTGACGATAATTTTGCCGAAAATTTTTCTTTTAATTTGGCTTTGATCGTTGATACTGTATTTGTGCCCTCCGATATTACGTACTTGGCTTTTCCAGTTATACGTGTCTTGATGAATTTGATCATGATGGTTTTATGTTCGTTTGCTGTTAACTCGTCTAGTAGTTCCATAGACTCGATAAAAGAATCAGTTTCATCCAGCTTTCCATCGTAGGGTTGTATGAGCGATGTAGCTGTTTTTATGTCAAAACCCATCTTTGTTTGTTTTTGTGTATTTATGTTTTCTAAGATTTTGTTTGCTATACTTTCAATTTCTTCGTAGATAACTTTTATCTTCAATATTGTTTCGACGTCCGCTTGTTTAAGTGCGTTTTCTTTTGCCTTGGCACAGAGTTGATTTGTTAACTTTTCTTTCTCTTGCAGAGTTTTCTCAGAATATGGACGGTTTTTACTTTTCTTAAAATTGTCCAGAATATTTTCTAGTTCGTCCTTAATCTTTATAAGTGCTTCCATTTATCAGACGGTTGATATGTTTAATTTTGCTGGGGTACTGAGGTATCTTTTCCTTAAACCCCTCCTATGATCTTTGTACAGTATGTATACAAATTCAATGATTTTAATTGCAACCAATATGCATAAAATTATTATTATCTGATTATTCTCGACCGAAACTGTATCCTCTATAATTAGATTATTAACAATTTCCCCGTTGTTATCTGAAGTTTTGGATTGCGTTTTACCCATTACTGAAAATGTTTCGCTTATTTCCAACAACTTCAAGCAAACGGCAAAAGAAAAAATTTTTTTTTTTTTTTTTTTTTTTTTTTTTTTTTTTACATATTAATTATTTAATTATTATTATACCTTTATACTACGCTACTTCTACTTTATATTTTAAAAAAAAAATAAATTTTAAATTAGATCATTAAACCCTTATCTCTTCCTTTTGATGACGTTCAGTTGTTTTTTTGTCAATATTATTAGTTTGTTGTATTTTTCCCGTTCCTCCTCAGTTGCTGCTAACTCGACAAGTACCTTGTAATTTTGAAGTTCCTGTGCAATTTTTTGTCTCTTGCCTCCTCTTTTTCGTGGTTTTGTCTCCTGAGTTTTTACACTGCTTGTGTTTCTGCTTCTATACTCCTCGATGGTGATTCTTTTTGGACCCGCTTCGTATGGTGGAGGATTTTCGTTGTCCAGCCTTGATTTGGGGATGTACGGCGTCGGCTTCTTATTTACTGGATACAGTGTTATGCCTTCTATATTCCTCTCTGGTATCTTCTTAGTTTCTTCAATAGTCTTGAAAATGTGATTGAAGATGGCATCTATCTCGTTCATACTAAAATTTCTTCTGATTGGTACTGGTAGTGGATGTAGTCGTCTTCGCAGTTTTTTGGTGGTTGTTACTATGTCACCGTAAAAGTTTCTATTATTTATGAAAATTCCCAGCTGCACTTTTGATGATGATATTATGGTCTGCAGATTCGCAAAGTTACAAATTTCGCAGTTTCTACGATGTCACGGTCGCCATGTAGTATCTTTTATAATTTTTAAAGAAAAAACCTGGGAGCAGTCGTGTGACTTTGACTCCACTGGAGCGGCTATTAACAGCTCAGACTCCGAGATAAAATGGGGGTATGAATAGTAGGAGCAGCTGTACCGCTTAGTACTCCTATGTGGAATAATACACGACAGTGTCCTGTCACGGTCGCCATGTAGTATCTTTTATAATTTTTAAAGAAAAAACCTGGGAGCAGTCGTGTGACTTTGACTCCACTGGAGCGGCTATTAACAGCTCAGACTCCGAGATAAAATGGGGGTATGAATAGTAGGAGCAGCTGTACCGCTTAGTACTCCTATGTGGAATAATACACGACGGTTTGTAACTTTCTCGATAAATCAAGAGAACTGAATGAATTCAATTTATTGATCGTTCTTAGCCTATATATACATAATTAGTAACCTATGGTACCCTATTCTTACTATTCTAAATGCTGACGCTGGGCGAGTAAGCAATGTGCATAAAATTATGATGACATGCATTTACGCGTGAAACCCCTTGACGATGAATCGTTTGGGTCAGTGGTGCAATCGCTTGCTTGTTGCAAATAAATGTATGTCATTATTATCATCAATTATTTTCGATTATGAATGGTGTTGTAATAAATTTGTGCTGATTAATTTTAGCGTTTTACATTTGTTGTGAAATTTGTGTTTACAGCTTTTTAGTGTTGTTTGTATTTATGGTATTAAATGTATATCACAGTATATTTAATGCACATGCATATACATACCTACATCATGTAGGAAGAAAATATATTTAATGCAATGCATAATTAAAAACATTGGACCTACAAGCTTATCTACATCATTTTCGCTGCATTACCCCTGCGCGCAAGAAGTCTCACGTTGCAATACGACGACCTTGCGCCGGAGGTAGAACATATGTATGTAAGTACCAAGATGTTAATTCACGGTTAATGCAGTAAGCCGCAAATGCTTACTGAAATCGGAGTATTGCATCATAAATAAATAATAGGCAGTAAGCGTTCGACTAGAGTTTGTGACTCTGGTTCTTGCAAAATATTTGTATTGATACAAATGCGACGAGTGCCACGCTTTAATTAATAACAAATGAAGAATGTAATATGTGTGACTTAACATTTTGTACAAGGTGAACATTATGTACACAAAGTGTTAAGTTATACATCTTCCGTACTGGGAAGTAAGTACACATTTTCCGTGTATATAAATAGAGTAAGAAAATGTGTGAGAAAAGCAGTGAATAATTCAGTTCAGTTCAGTCGACCGTTGTTTCATTAGTAGGAGTTGATCTTATACAGATACTCCATTTCCTCATACCATCTATTCATAGGAGTTGAGCTTATACAGCTACTCCATCTCTCCATAGGAGTTGAGCTTATACAGCTACTCCACCTATTCATAGGAGTTGAGCTTTTGCAGCTACTCCATCTCATTAGTAGGAGTTCAGCTTTTACAGCTACTCCATCTCATTTGTAGGAGTCGAGCTTATACAGCTACTCCATATATTTCAACGTTGCAACAATAAGTCTGGGAAGAATGAGATAAAATAAGGAATAATCCTCAACAAATTGGCGCAGCCGGTAGGATCAAGGAAGTAAATTTATACAAAACACTTGAAAAACCTTGATCCTCAAACCTACATAGAAGTGAGTGTGAGAGCATCTTACCCCCAAAACTAGCGTCAAAAGAAGGACGTTGGGGCACTTCTTATCTAATTCAACCAACCATCGATAAGAATAAAAGAAAAAGTAAAAAGAGGAAGAAGCTACCGCAGTTGGACACAAAAACATCTCTGAAATTGGCCAGTGACGCTACGTAAAAACATTAAGAAAGTTTTATACCTAAATTTTGTAAAGGAGGCAAAAAGCGATTAGCCGAATCTCTCCGGAAAATTCACAACATTTCAAGAGAGAAATTCGCTAGCACTTATTGTCCTCTCCCATTCAAATAAACTACATAGCTAAGTGATATATATTAATTGATCTCAGTGGAAGGAGGGGACAAAAACACCCCTCCATTCAATGTTTACTGCAAAATTAGTTAAACTACCTCACATTCGCAAAAATTCTATTGGGATTGCTTTCATGTACAGACCCGATCAAAGCTCTTCTTGCGCAGATTTTGAGGTAGCAATAAGTTCATTGTCTTTCGACAATACCAGCCTTTTAGAAGCCCAAGAGCCGAGCGAAATACATCCCAAGGTAGGCCATCTATAAAGTGGTACCGCGATCACCGTTTAGGTAAACGTTCCAGAAGGCATAGTTTGATTAGCTTCCTTGCACGGACTCATAGTTTGGACGCCTTAATACCCAAACAACCATTAACAACACCAAATTCGAGTGAAAATACTCAACACATTTCCCACATAGATCAATCAAATAAAACAGTCAAAATGCCTATAGATAATTAAAAAGGAGTAAAACTGACTACTCAAATGGAGCCCCTGTTCTCTGGAGAAATAAGTGTACAAATCCTCACAGAGCTACAAACGTTTATAGACTGTTGTAAACAGGTACGGAAGTGTCTAGGGGAAGAGGAGTTTTATGCAAATTTTCCCAACTAGATTGAGAGGAAATGCATATCAATTGATCGCATCCAGTGCTCTCACGAAATTTGAGGAAGTGGACCAATTGCTTTATCGGACGTATTTACCCCGTGAAACATACCATGAATTAATAAACAAGTTAATAACTTGCTGACAATATCCACAGGAGTCGTTTAATTCATTTACTAATAGACTAAAAAGTCTTTTAATACAATGCAACGAAGCAGCACAGAGTAAATACGGAGCGGAAAACTTTCAAGTGGTAAAGCAACAAATTGAGGATTTTGCTATGGCTACCATAAAGAGTGGTGCAACTAATCCCCATCTAAGCGCCTATTTACTTACTATGAATGAAAATTCTTTAGAGAATCTCATTCAAAAGGCATTTGATATGGAAAGGTTGCAACAAGGACTCCTTTTCTTGCCACAACCCACTAATTACATTCCTCACCCTACACACTCTTTCCAAATGGACCACATATGTCGACCAAATAGCACACATTTTACAAATGCCTATGGTCACCCTATACACAATTTGGTAAATTTTTCTCCTTACCCCTGCGCAAATGAGCTAGGGAAGCCTAACATAAAAACTGAAGTTAGTATACCTCCCATACTTGAGCCATCAGGGGTACCTTCAGTATCTTCTAATATCGACGGAAACTCTGAAAATAATTGGTGCTCTAATCAAGCCAGTATGACAAGGAAATCTTCAGGAAGTCCACCTCCATACCAGAACTCTTCTCACCAGGAGTAGGAAAGAAAGTACGAAAAAAAAAGAACTTTTAAATGAGATCACCTGCAGCTACTGCAATTACAAAGGGCACACGTACAACGAGTGCCTAAAACGCAAGAATAATCCCTTTTGTATTAACTGCAGAACAAAGGGCCATGATGCCCAATATTATAAGCAAAATGCTAAAGCAGCACCCAAACATGCAAACACTAGCAACAAAGCTCTGTGGGGACCTGCAAAATATGTGAGAGTTTTGTGGCAGAAGAGGGCATACCGCCGATGGGAGGCCACACATTCCGAAAACGGCACACTGTCGACCGAAAAATCCCCGGCTCGACATTAAATAAAATCTCCCAAAATACTTCAGGGTGCTCTCAAGCAGAAAAATCACATACAAGGGAAAACATTTCAGTGGTAGAGTTACCATTAGATATAAGTGAAAACACAGCCGTGCGGCTGATAGTAGACACTGGAGCTGAAGTAAGCTTGATCAAACAGGAAGCACTAGATACACCGGAGCATATAGAACCAAGCCAAAAGGTGACTCTGAAAATCCCATTTGGAGAAGGAGAAACATTGAGTAACTGCCAAGGCAACTTTTTACTAAGCCACAGTGTCCCGTGTAAACTCCAGGTTGTAGAAAATAACTCCCAAATTTCTCACTATGGGCTGTGAGAGGAAACGACAAGTGATCAAATGGAGGAGAAATTTAAGTGACGGGCACTAGATAGCAAGAATGTCTTCCCTCCAGTAGAAGAAACTTCGAGCACATTGAGAAACAAGAATGAAGATGAAAGTAGGCAATATGAAGTAGTAGTTCAGCGATCCAATAGAATACCCCCTCGATCTCAAATGGTACTAAGCATACCGTTACAATTAGAACAAGAAATGATCTGTTTGTCGCAGGAGATTCAAGGAGCATTTGTTGCAAATAGTCCTGATAGAAGTTTCATACCATTATCAGTTCTAAATGTAAACATGGAGCCAGTATTCCTAAGGAACTTAACGCTTACTCTAGCTCCAATTAATTGCTATAACTCACAATATCTCCAATTACCTTTGGGCGACGTAAATACCCAAAGTTCCCAGAAAAAAGGCGGTCCACCTTCCCTTCGTGCACAAAGCAAAAGCACAAACAATTTCAAAGTTAGTAAAACAAATTTGAATTCCAACCCGTGTTCAATAAACGTGAACCGCATTAAAAATTATAATCAAAATAGACTCGCGACTTTACGTTAAGAATTACTGTTGGATAAAAATTTAAATCACGAAGAGAAAAAATCATTTCTGGATCTGTGTTATGACTATAATGACCTTTTCCATCTAAAGGGGGACAAGCTAACGTGCACTGACAGTATAAAACATACCACCCCACATTACATAATCAACCACGAATAAATCAGAAAATGTATAGACTCCCAGAAACGCATCGGGTAGTCATATGGAAATCATGGAAATGTTGGAGAATGACATAATCCACATAAGTAAAAGCCCGTGGAACTTTCCGTAATCCGCAAGAAAGCTGGGCCTGAGGGCAATAAACGTTGGCGAGTAGTAGTAGATTTCCGTACAGTTAACGAGAAACCTATAGGGGATGCCTTTCCATTACCCAGGATAGAGGATATATTGGACCAACTGCGGTACTCCAGATATTTTACTACACTCGATTTTGCAAATGGGTATCACCAAGTACTTGTTGATCCGAAGGCCGACCAAAAACTGCGTTTAGCACTGCTTACGGGCACTATGAATTTAAGAGAATGCCATTTTGGCTGAAAGGTGCACCTGCGACCTCTCAACGCCTGATGAATTACATTCTAACGGGTCTCCAAGGATTGGAATACTTTGTCTATCTCGATGATATTGTTATATGGAATAAATTTACAAATTGACTAAGGTATTCCTCAATCCCGAACTTTTAGACAAACTGAATGGTTCCTTCGGTTGGCTAACTACTACCGAAAGTTCATTCCAATTTTTTTTTAAAATAGTCAGACCGCTAACAAATCTCTTACGACGTCAAATTTGCTTGGACACAAAACTGCCAAGACTCTTTCGAGGAAATTAAAAAATCGCTTGTAAATCCTTTCCTTCTCACATATCCTGATTTGACTGAACCCTTTAATTTGACAACAGATGCTAGCAACGAAGCGTTGGGAGTTGTCTTATCCCAAGGAAAAATAGGCAAAGACAAGCCAATAGCGTATGCAAGTAGAAGTTCAAATAAGGTGGAACAATGATACTCCACAATAGAAAAAGACTTACTCGCTATTGTATGGGCCGCCAGGAGCTTCAGCTGTTATTTACAGGGCAGATTTTTCACGGACTACACAGACCACAAGCCCTTGGGTGTATTGAATGTGAAAGACCCAACTTCAAGATTAGTCAGGTTTCACCATAAACTCTCGGAGTTTGACTACAAAATATAATATAAGCCTGGAAAATTTAACACTAATGCAGACGCTCTTAGGCGAGTCCCTGTGTTTAATTAGACCAAGCCAATCCCAATGCGATCATTGTGGAAGCCCAGATACATCACAGTATCGATTCTGACATAGACGAAAACGATTCTAGTTCCCCGCCGCCATCAAAGTCCAAACCAGCACATTGCCATGTTGTCACAAGAGCTCAAACAAGAGAGGCAGAAAATAAGTTGGAAGAAGTAATTCAATACAAAAAACTCCTCAAAGAACTCGAAAGCATTTTTAGCACTCCCAAAATGACTCAGTTGAAATCGACTCAACTAAAAGCAGCCAGTCTGAAAACAGTACTTCTGAGCTAGGCAACTTACCTTCGAATAATCATTCAATGAATTCCCAAAATAAATCACCGGGAATTATTTCAGACCCTGAAGAAATTCAAATAATTTTAAAGGACTACCATGACTCTGCATTTGGTGGTCACCAAGGAGTTATTAAAACTTACAAAAGAATAAAAAGAAAAAATAAGTGGAGAAGATGGCTCAGTTCCATCGAAAATGTACTAAAGGTCAGAAAATGAAGGATAGCCCAGAGTATCGTATGCCAATGGTCATAACAGATACTTCCCTAATGCCATTCGAAAAAGTATATTTGGATATCGTAGGATCTCTTGAAGAAACCCACTCGGGATACAAGTACATTTCGACAATCCAGGATAATCTAACGAAATTCGCAGATTTGTATACCTTGCCAAATGGCGAGATAATTACTCGTTACCCGCATTCCTAAAAAATTAGTAACTGATCAGGGCTCTAATTTCTTAAGCGATCTTTTTAAACGTGTCTGTGAACTCCTAAAAGTAAAAAAAAATCAGTGAAAGAAAACAAAAGAAGGGGGAAGGTTTATTTAAAGAAAAGAAAAAAATTCTGATAATTGCATTTTTTGTTTAATAAATTTAACACAACTATACTATCACATTAGACAATATCAATTAGGTACCTCCATGTTACCTATTTTTCTCTTATTGGCATTTATCTGCCTTAACCTGTCTGCCGCCAGTCTTTCATATTTCTTCAATTCCTCTCCGGTTGAGGCAAGACTAGCCCTCAGTTCAAAACATTGAAACTATGTAAATTTATAAGAGACAAGAAAAAGAAGATCATAGTCAAAACACCCAAAATAATAGCCGTCAATAACCAAAAAATTTAGTTAGACAATGAGGCACACCCTGAGCTCTGTATAGAAGCTACGGAAGCTTTGAGTCATGAGCCCATAGTAGAGGTTAAATCGCATTATTTTACCACACCACAAGAGACGGTGTCGACAAACACCCAAAACTTTCAATCAGAAATCACGAAATCAAACATACCCCGAGTTATCTCACTACCTCCTACCCAAGAAATAGCGACAGCAAACAAAGGAAGAGTTCTCTGTCAAAGGAATCGTTCAGAATTAAAGGACGCAATCAAACACCGATCTGACGAGCCCCCACAGGCAAATAGCCGGCAAAATTTACCAATACCACCCCCACCACCACTTCCACCTTCTTTAATCCGTGCAGAGCCAGATTCTATTTCACGCACCCGCCATGTACAGGTAGCTTAACTAAGTTTTCAATATAACCTTTTAGATAATATAAAATAACAAGAAATATCTGACTTTAAGATGTAAATTAAAAAAATATATATATATATATATATCCTAAAGAAACCTGCACACATACATACATATTTACAAATGCATAATCAGGCTAATATCAAATTTTATATCAAGAGTAAACCTAGATACATACATATTTATAAATGTATTAACATTATAATTAAACTTTATAGAAAGAAGATGTACTATTGACACTACCTATATTACTATTTAGCTCATATTTAAATCTAGATAAAAAAAAAATTCCACATATACTAGTATACTGTAAATGGATGTTAGTTCCAAAAAGAAAATATATATATTATAAAATTTAATAAATAAAAAGATTACTCTTTTGGACTTTTTACCGGGTTAAACTTAATTTTGTTCAAGAAAGAATTTTTTGGGATTCTCCGGTATATAGCAAAAGCTAAAAAATGTTCGAATTTGTTATTTCATCACACAACTCATTAATTTTTGGTGACAAGTTTCAAGTCTTGGTTTGACTCATCAACAGGTCCCAAATAGCGAAATTGGGTGATTTGAAAAACATATGAAAAAATGAAAAAAGAAGAAAGAAATGAAAAGTTTGAGAAAAATAGAAAAAACAATTTTTTTATTTATTAAAAAAATGAAATGAAAAATGAAGTAAGTGGAAGTCGAAAATTTGAGGTGAATCTAGCAACCAAAATATCAGCCTTATCCAGGGAGTCAACTACGACTTCACCATTGTTAATTAGTGAAGGTATGGAGGAAGAGATGAAGTTGTTCCTTATGGTTTTAACGAAAGAATAGAAACCTTTGCTAACTTTGCAGTTTGCCAAGATTCTTTGTCTAGTACTCTGGTCAAAAAGAAATTTTTCTCTCTGGATAATGGCCTGGCAGGTGTTCTGTGCAGTCTTATAGACTTGTTTCAGCTCTGGACAAGGATGTTATTGATAAGCACGAAAAGCAGACTCGTTACCTCTAATAACTTGGTTGTAGTTATCACTGAATCAAGAGGGATTTTGCTGTTGCTTTTATCTGCTGTTTGAATACGAAATCTATTTACGCATGCCGAGGCTTAGAATAATACTAAGCTCCAGAGTGCATTCAATGACATCCCCCGAAGCAAAACAGACTGCCCAACCCATCTCCCTGAGGTACTGATTGAAACTTTCCCAATCAGCATTTTTATATTGCTAGAGAACCCTACTTGTAGGTGGAGTGGTAGGGCGGCACAGGTTGGAGATGGTAAATTGAGCCGTGATTAAACAGTGGTCTGAATTACCACGGGGCAACCGACTGAGATTGAATATTTGTCGGGGTGAGATGAAAGATACAAGTCTAATAAGTTAGCTCTATCGCCCGCTGCATCAGGTACTCGCGTTGGTGCATCCACTAGTTGATGCAAATTGAAAGATTCACTGAATAGTTCTATGAAACGCCCCGCAGGACTTGTGGTAGAAAAATATCTAAGCTACCGTATATCATGGACGTTGAAATCACTAGCTAATATGATTTCAGAAAGTGGGGTAGACAGAATGCAGATGATCAATATTGTTAGAAATATTGTCAAAAACGGATTCCGTGTCATCAGCAGACATATTTTGGTTGCGATAAAGGAAGCAGAAGTAAATGATGTGCCTGTGGAGTTTAAACCGAATGCAGATGTAATTAAACTCTGGATTGGTGGAAGGAATGTCCCTAAGCACGGTAAATGCAACATCAGTCCGGCGTCCCTAAGCACGGTAAATGCAACATCAGTCCGGCATTCCGTGACCCCTCTATATTGGGAAAAAAGAGGCACCAAGCTGTAACCAGGGAGGTGATACTGATTATTATCAGCATCAGAAATGACCTTCGTTTCACTTAGTCCAAGATTTGCCGGATTTATTTAATTAAGGTGGCAGTACATCGAAAAACGATTTCCTCCCAATCCATGAATGTTGCAGAAATCAGCGCGCTCATAAGCAAAACAAAAAAAAAGCAGAAGAAAGAGCGACCCACACAATACAGAAACTCGGCGCCACCAGCAGCAGTCAACGACACAGAGAGGTAAAAATAAGGATAATACTGTTACGACTATTTGCTACTTTCAGTACCTCAGACTGAGCAGTTCAATGACAACAGCTGGGTGCACCCGCAATTCTGTTCAGTGACAAAGTATATAAAACATACTTACGGGGAGGTAAATATCAAGGGAGATTTATAGAGATCCATCGATTGAACATTTAAGATTGAGTTTACATATATATTTATGTATTTATTATATATAATCGTTTAATAAAACCCCTTATTTGAAACCATTTTTTTGTCATCCTTCAAACTGAGTTTTAAAGATAAATAATGAATTTGAATAATTTCTAGATTGACATCTGTTGAGATTAATACCATACCAACCATCAAAGATTTTAGTTTAATCCGCAATTTACACTACTCACTACTCATATCGGTGGCGCCGCTATCCGCCGAAGCGCCATACGATAATATTAAAGTATCACCATGACAAGGTAAAAACCATCTCTCCACAAATGGTTGCACTTTATGTAAGACACACAGCTTCCCACAGATGGCGACACTTAAGCGAGAATAAACGTGTAAAATCTCCTCCCACAAATACTTGCACCTTACTCGACCATACGAAATTAATTCGTGTTGTTCTTTAGGTATTTTAAATTTTTGTAATAACTTATTTTTTTTTATTTTTATACTTTTTTGTTATTACTTTTTCATTTACGTGATATTTTTAACCTGTTGTTCTAGTGTATTTTCATTTTGATTTGATTTTATTTTAATACCCTACACGAAATCATCGGGAATACTTCTCACTATTTCATACTTTTGTAACCTGTGGAAATAATGATGCTTAAATTTAATTAGAAACATACGCATGGAATCAGGAAATAGTTCGATTTTTGCATGTCTGTTACAGATAGTAGAACGCCCTGTAAATGTATAGAGACATATACATAAGTGAGTAGTTGCGAATATTCAAATTAGGAATCATGGACAAATCATTTAAAAATATTTAAATCAATTATAGCTATTATTACAATGAAGGTACCAACGATTTCACCTAGGGTATAATATTATTGCTCTTTGAGAATTATAATCGTTTTTCTTGTTGTTATATTCTTTATTTTATGTTTATTTATATTATCGTATTTTTTAAATTTTGCGTTATTTACATATTTATATTTCCGTGAATATTTTTCTATTTTGCTTAATTTTTGTTGTCATTTTACTTTTAGCTTCTTCTAATTATTATCTTCTTATAAATAACTTTGCTTGACGTTCTGGGCGAAGTAAATACGTAAATAAATAAATAACAAAAAAAAAACTATTTGGGCGTCTTCAATGTATACTGGCATCCACAATACTCAAAGTAATCTGGTAATAACAAATCACTATTAATTTGATGAATTGCTGTATTAGTTATGTTGCAGTCCAACTAAAATTGTAGATCCAATTACAGAAATTATCGAAAAACAGCTGAATTTATCCATGTGTCAGGACAGGAGATATCAAAAGAAAACAAAACTCTTCATAGTTTGAACCAATTACTTTCAAGAAAAAAAGCAAAATAAAGGAAATGCTTCTGCTTTGATCTTTGATTACAAACATTTTATATTTGATCTTTACTACATATAAGATAATAAGTAATTTTTATTGATTGTCCAACATTGAAGGTCGCCACTACAGGCCCTTGTCAATTTTGGAACAGTACAATTTGTTTTATTGTCAAAGGCTTTACTAAAGTGCTGACAAAAACTGGTATGTTGTCTTGCTCTGAAATTCAGTGTTTTCATCGCAATGTTGTACGGCTTGGACGTTGTTTTTCAAAATTAATTTCGGGGAAATTTGTTTTGAAGTGGTTGATATATTTCATCCCTGGCTTAATAAAAGCACTGTTGGGTTTCTGTCAGCCTACTTTAGGTGCTTTCATATGCTTGCAATATTTCCATTAGCCGTTATCTTTGCTATTTTTTATCTAATTTTGTTCATTGCTATTTCAATGAATAGTTTGCACATATTCACGATTCTCAATGTGCAAATATTTATACCAATTTAGGTACAATTTCGAAAGAAATTTTCGTTGATTTGCTGAAAGATATTTATTTTTGATGTTCGCAGATACTATACACACATAATCGGATGGTTCTTTATTAATTGCAATAAATGAGTATTGAAATATCTATCCATCTGTCCAGTTGAGGGAATTGGTGGAAATTTTAGAGAAACTTAGAGATCAGACGTTTTAAAAGCAGTTTAGTGACACTCAGCGTTTTTGTCTATTAGTTGTGTGATTTTCTTTGCAATTTAAATTTTTATGAAATTTTGTTTCTTTTGATTTTAAACACGAAATCGAAATCACCCTGTTTTGATTGAATATGTGCATTTTTATATCTAACACGTTATTTTCGTTTTATTTATTTTTTAACACGTGCATTCTACTTCAACTTTCTATTGGCTTTCTGACAATATTTAAATTGCATAAAAAAAAAACAAACTGAATCATCATTGCTATATTTAAATGGAACACAAACACCAAAAAACGTGCAAACATATAACTTTTTAAAATAACAATGTAAACCACCAGTCGTCCAGCATTCTGTAGACGTGATATAGTGGTTACATCGCCGCCATCCAGATAGGCAAAGATTACCAGATATGTAAGAAAACAGTTTTTCTTAAGAAATATTTTTTCGGTAAGTATAGTTTTGTTACTGTTTAGATACATTTAAAAAAACTTAATAGATTATTTATTGATTGATTACAAGATTCTGCATTTAGAAAAATTTCTTTTAGTAATTGCAAAGGT
Organism: Dioctria linearis; assembly: GCA_963930735.1. Lineage (NCBI taxonomy): Eukaryota > Metazoa > Arthropoda > Insecta > Diptera > Asilidae > Dioctria > Dioctria linearis. The sequence goes on from OZ005741.1 coordinate 134,266,487, forward strand.
TTTTAATTTTTGGAGTCGTATGTTGTGAAATTATGAAATTAATATATGTGTATTTTAAGTTTATGGTTGTATGTTGTTATATGTAAATATAGTACACGTAGAAAATCTAAGAAAATGACACGTTATCACAGTATCAGTAAAGTAAACAGATAGAACACATATCATGTAAACCTTTTCCAGTTATTTTAGTAGATTTTATTCACTTTATTTAATCCTTCACTACTGTGTAGTACGTAACTAAAGCTTTTTACTCAGGTTTAGTATTTCTATAAAAATTTTACTATATGAATAGGCAGATATTATTGTACATAACATACATTGGATAGAAGTGACGCATAATTCATTTTTTGTATATTTATTTTCTATACATATCTATAATTTTGCAAATCTATAGTAAAAAGAAAAAAAAATTAATGATAATTTTTAGACTTGGTATCTATTGTTAACTCACCTATTTAATTAAAGTTAAGAATTTTCTGGTAATTTAAATGACTAAATATTCGTTTAAAATTTCTTGTAGATGGGGTCGAGGTCCCCGCAACGGTTCACTAACGGGCCAGCATCCAACTGTCATCGATTATCGGACGGGCTACATTCGTTCCCATCTTCGGTCGCCGTCCGGCCGTGTGAGATGACCGATTTATCACCAACCTTATCACAATCGAATTATATGGTTACAGCAGCAGCAGCAGCGCCATTTGGTGGGCACCCTTCTGCGAGTAGTGGAAGTGGTCTATTTGCTTCTTATTTTGGCAGTGACGATTCATCTAAAAATAAGAAAAAATCTTCTGAAACAACGTTCTTTAGTCTGGGCTTTAGGCGTAAGTCATCTGCATACTATGCAGCGACCGATTAAGTTCTTGACGTCGACCTTATGTTTTTAAATCAATTATATGTAGTTAACGATATGTAACAAATTAAATTAAGATATCAATGAAATTGAGCTACATATCTGGCATATTTGCAAAAGATGATGGAGACTCGAGTAACATTATACAATATTATAAGTGTTGTTAGCGTTTTTCATTTGATTTATGCATATTTGCCCGCACGCCTTGGAAGTGAAATTGATAATAGAAGTAGAGTATGGAAGCTATAAGTATATGGTAGCCTTGTTAAATCGTTTTATGTTAGTCACACTCGAGGAGTATATAAAAGGTCTGTTTAATGAAGTCGAAAAAAGTTCAGAGCAGCTCGGATTAGACCACGGCAGTTCACCTTAAAACACACTTTTCTGAAATTTCTGAAAAGTTAATATCAAGAAACATATTTTTCTCACCAAAAGACACCAAATTTATTCCAAGAGAATAGTCAAGAAACTTACTTCTTTTCACAAAAACCAAAAACCCACAATAATTTTAATTATTTATGAGAAATGTCCACATATGTATATTTGTTAAATGCCTGCTCTAATTTGTTCCGTCGAAAAAGTTAAAGCAGAAAATCTTGCTCTAGTTCACTCCAGTTCACTTTAGAGCAGACTCATGAAACAGTTTAATTCATATTAGAGTACATTAGCGCTGTATTCCAAATTCATGAGATACGAAGATACGAGTAACCAATAGCAGTTCATAATATCGGTCAGCAGGAAAGTACGGTAATTATTCCATTCATCTGTCCTTTTGGAAACATTGCATTAGCGTTTGTTGTTGTTGGTCTTGAGTACATATGTATGCCCTTACCTTGGTTACTGAACTACTCGGGCTATAGAGGGTGTTTCCACCTAGGTGGTTCATACAGCAATATATTACTCACCTAGGCATACAAGGCATATAAACCGTTTCGGAGTTACAGGGTGATTGGAAAAATATGTTGGGTTTTCACAAAACACCCTATATCTTTTATTTAAAACGGTGGTTAACATAACTTTTTTTTATAAAAACTATAAATTTTGGACTCGCCTCCATAAATGACCTATAACACCCTATGTGCTATCTGTATCCGTCAACGAATCATTAGCTCTTTACCTCTAGTCAAAGCTATTCTCAAAGCTATTTTGTTCCCTCAGTGACTGAAAAGCTAATTTGTTCCCTCAGTGACTGAATACACGTAATTAAAAAAAAAAAATCGCCTAATTTCGGTATAAAGCCAATCACGATTTAACGGCCACAAATACCCCATAGGCCGAAATAGGCGGAATTAAAGAGGAGAGTCTAAAGTTTACAGTTATTATAAAAAAAGGGCTATGTTAACGACCTTTATATAAAAATAATAGAGGTCAAAGTAAAAAAAAAGGTAAGAAAATCTGAAACTTTAGTTTAGACCACAATAACTCCTGAGAAGAGAATTGTATGGGGTTGCTTGAGAAGTCGTTGAAAAGACACGGAAGCTCTGCATACAATGAGCTATTGGCAGTGACCACACACCCTGCACTTTTTAAGATACAGGGTGTTTTGTGAAAGCCTAGCATGTTTCTTTAATCTCCCTGTAAGTCCAAAATGGTTGATATGCCCTCCCCCCACCCCTGCCATACAGGTTTTAGCTTGCCTTGGCGAGAACTATCACCTCCGCTCTATGGACCACCTAGGGGGAAACACCCTTATATTGAACGTACTAAATAGCCATAACATTATTTTTGGTTTCTTTATTTTGCCGTGTTACTGTTGGCTTTGTGCAGAATTGTTCTATAAATTGCTGAAACATTCAGTGAATAAGATGTAATTGATTTACGGCATCTTTCCTACAAGAATCTGACGGTAGCAATCGGTGTATGAAAATTAATAATATTCATCATATTTAATTTTGTGTATAAATATTTGAGTAAAATTTAAATAAAAACTTTCTTTCGGTAGAGGGGATTATACTAGATGATAATGACAAATGACAACTTGAAAATCCATTCAATTGTCAAATTTTTCTAGTCCGAGAAGTTAGCATACACATTATGGGTAAAAAACTTTCAAGTCTGTGCGAAAACTTTGAAGCCTGGGTAAAAACTTTGGAGTAAACATACAGACCATTATAACGAATTGTCTCTGCTTGGTGCGTGGGCTACCTCAACGATCCATTTACTCTTTAAGTTTATAAGGACAATAGTGAGTAAGCGAGTGACTAGGCTCATAGACCCGCTAAAATGGTTATGCTAAATCTAGCCTCTTAGCGAGCTCGACTATTGCTTGCAAACCTTATTCTGTGATAAATATTTCCCCACTAACTTGCGTCCTTGAAGCTGCAAGGTCCTACGCTCACTACACACGCCCCTACCCAAGTATGATATGCTTGGAGATTTCGTCTTCTTCTTCGTATAGTTGAAGCAGTTCGTTGCGGTTAGATTTTTCTATCTTCTTCAGAAAGTAACGCACGGGGCCTTATCAGTGACTGCATTAATATATGCGACTGTGTGTTAAGCTCGCGCGTGCGGACAAGAGAATGGGTTAAGAATGTTTCGCTTGACGATATTTAGTTGCCTGTCTTCTCATTTTTCTAATTCTTCCTAAAGTGGGTTATTAGCAAGTCAAACGATGGGTGTAAGGACTTGTCAAATTACTATCCCCTCAGCTGCCATGATTTTTCATCATGTAAGTTCGTTGTTGGATACCTTTTGCCTTGTTTTTGTCACTCTCGTGGTTATTGTTGTAATTATTTAACTAGTCTGATTCTTTATAAATTAATCCCCTCGACATCGTTAAACTATTGTAAGTTTCTTCCAACGAACAGCGAGTATACATCCTTGGTGACTTTTGTGATTTACATTGAAGCGAATTTATTTATTTTTATTTTATACTTATACTGCTTGAAAACTTTGCTTAAGCTAGTTCCAATTGATTCGATAGTTATTGGCTTTGTTTATCAGATATTGGCCACAGGAGTATTAGTATTAAGACATTTTTTCTTGTGTGTGAATCAAACAATAAAAATAAATTGTATGTTGAAGCTACTTATATCGAAACATTTCCAATGAAACCTTCACAGAGCTTTTATGGCTTCATTGTGCCCAGGGGTATAATAACTTTGCTTATTTAGCATAATCTTGTGCGTAAATCTAATGGTTGTAAGCGTTGGTTGAGTTTACACTGTTATATCATACTAGTTCATATCTATCAACAGCGAACGAAACGGGATCTTATTCGTTTCCATTATCATCAGTTTTCGAATGTCAAAAGAAGCATAGTCAGCGTGTTCGGTTTTGGGTACTTATTGATCTTGGGGATTAGATACAGATTACAGCGTAGTCTGTTTTAGTCTTTTATGGTACTCCTGTTCTGGCGCAGCTCTCAGTAAATGAATGTCCACGTTGTAATACGCCTACTTAAATTCAACGAAAGGTGCTGTTGTATTTCTAAGGTATCTTAATCTCAATATTTAAGCATATTATTGAGATCTGGTCGGTAATTGATCGCCCGTATGTTAGAAAACATTCTCCGAAAATGTACCACATAATTATGTGTGCATAGCTTTCAAAATGACGATTCTTTGATAGCTGCATGCTACGCTGTTGCCCTTCTTAAGACCAACAGTTTTCTGTCGTCAAGAATAATATTGATAGCGTTATTTTGCACAATACTACCTTTCGAAATTTTATTATAATATATAATGCTTTCTCTATTTAGTCTTGTTAGTATATATAATAATTCCTTTTCATTTAATTGCCGGTTTTCAGTGAACATCTACTGGCTATTCATATTATCGTATTCTCATCCTGATAAAAACTAGTTATTCTCATCCTACCTAGTTACAGGTGAAATGCTTATTTTAAAAGAATTCAAAGAAGCTCATCCACAATATCTTGCCCTACAGGCTTTCTTTCGCGCGTTCCTCTTTTACTTAAAATATATTTATATTCCATTTAAAATTTAATACTAACTACATATTTATATTGCACTCTTCGTAAAACTTAGCTTCTAGTATCAAAAGCCTAAGAGCCTCTTGCATTTGCGTATTAAAATGAATGTAGTAACTAGTGAATTTTTTTTAAACAAAATGGAGACCAGGACTAGTAACAATATTAGAATCAACTCAACATATTTCAGCTTGTAAGGAATCTGTAAAAATGAAATTTAAACGTGTAAGAAAATTTCTAACTGTTACATCTAAGGGCGATATCCAAAAAAACAATCAGAGAAAAGGGAAGTATTAACAGATACTGCATTTAATATAAAACATAAGATATCTTTTAGAACTATGTAGAAACTCTAGGTAACTTTTAGACTAAAGTTATAATTAAAATTTGTTATTTAAGAAAAATGTTTAATAAAACACTTTCCAGATATTTGTGTCCTATTTAAATTAAAATCTCAAGAAATTAAAAAAAAACTATGCAATTATTTATACATAGATATGTACAAAAGTTTCCATCTGTTTGTTTCATGTTTCAACCAAGATTTGTCAATAATCCCCTACAAAACAGAAAAAAGCGCCACTTTTATTACTATTACGAAAATTATATAAGTAGAGAGCTACGAATACATATTATATAGTTTTACAATTTTGCATCATTCTGATAGAACCTCAAAATTATACTAACGTACAAAAAAAGATTTCTTATCTGGCATTAGAACCCGGAACCATTCGGTCGTTGCGAAGTAGATTTACTAGGAGAACAGCAATGTTTTCTGAGGTTTTTTCGTTTTTTGTTAGTAAGCATATCCTTTAACGATAGAGTTTGTTTTTGATTTCACTGTTATCATTTTATTTTATTGGATTGAAAAATCTTACAAATACGTTTTAATTATATAATTTAACTGTTATCACGCAAAGATTTGATCTCCCAAATCAGATTAAATCACATTAATGTGGTATTTAATTCATAATTCTTCTTTAACAACATGGTAATACACCTATTCCTGAAAAAAACAATGAGAAATGGGATTTCATGAAAACTACACAAAAATTTATAGAAATTTCGAAGCTTCGCACGGTTGAAATTAATTCAAATGTGCAGACATGCCTTTGTCATCCAAATGGGAAACCTACTTTCTCTCATATTAGAAGATCTACTGAACAACATACCCTCGCGGGTTTACAATTTGACCTAAAAATCGTATAAAAGATGTAACGATGTATAGAAGAATTGTTTATGATAATTTCACATACCAAGGTAATATCTTAACTTGAGGCACTTAACAGTTACCACATCAGACTTCAGTTCATAGTTGAAGATGAGCAAAATACTCCTATTCCGTAGCTAAACATTAGACTACTGCTAGAAAATGATACCATAGTTGCAGATTGGTATTAAAATCAAATATGTTTCTATACACTGATTAACTTCAATTCATATGACTCAAAATACCAACAAATAAATCCTGCTAAAAACTTTATTAGTACGGTCCATCCACACAAAAAACATCATGATTATAAAAAAAAACCTAACTGATCATAGCGCACAAAAATAAGCACACTGTCACATATACACACAGTCCACAGTCCACAGTCCATTGCATCAGTCAACCATATAAATATAAAAGTGTGATGTGAATGCCAACCATCTCCGAAAAATTAAATGCATCGATCTGAAAATTCGATAACAATATCCGTTTGGCACTCAAAAGCTGGATCTCAGTAACTTTTTGGTTAAAACCTGAAACTGAAAATTGCTATAAAAGCCCATTTGCAGGAAAACTGCCTCCACTAAGTCATTATGGTGAGTAGTGTAGCTATGGCGTTTCTGGACCACTTTTTCCATACAAAAAGTGTCCGGAAAATTCCAACTGTTTTAGTGGTCTGGACCGTCTGGGCCACTGGGGGATTCCGTCTAGTGGTCTACGTCACAGGGCCTGCGGGAATTCCTTTCCTACCGTCTGGCTGACCAGGGGATGACGTCATCTGACGTTGGCTGATGCCCATCAGGTATTCAAGCTCTTGTCTTAGCTGATTTTTTAAATAAAATAATGTTGGTTTTTTTTGCTGGAATCGAACCGAGAACGCTTGGTTTTGTAAAATCCGAGGTGCTCTACCATGAGACCATGGAGGTGTTGTGTGAATATTCTTTACAGTTGCTATATGCGTAGAGCTCTGGACCAGAGTTTTTTTATCTAGAACTCTCGGCGCCACCATCGCTAGGTGGTGAGATGATACAGGCTGAGATGATATCGCATTACACGATAAACAAAAAAAAACATTCAAATTAATTTGATTACTTTATTCTGCTGGTCGAATTTGCAAAAGAGATTGCTTACATGAATGCATACAAGAAAATGTGAAAGTTTGTTTACTTTATGCGAATTCCAATGAAACGTTTCGATCGGTAAAATTCTTGGAACAATAAAATTGTTGACTGCCTACAGGAGGTGTGGTATGAAATTACATGAAAAGAATATATGCGGTGATATTGCTTAAATTTGTTTACACAGGTGTGCATGACTCATTCAGCTAAAATGCGAATTTTTAAACAGGAAGCTTACACAGGTGTGTATGAACCATTCAGCTTAAATGCGAATTTGTTTACAGCGGTGATATGAAATTACATCATAAACAGGGGAAGCATGCCTAATGTTTGGTAAACATTTAATACTTGATACCCAGAACCCCCACTGCTCCAGAACCCTTATAGAAAGTGAGCCAGAGCTTCTGATATCCACAAATTCCTCGCTAAGAAATATTCAAGTAAGAAAACAGCAAATCCAAGATGACGTCATGCTGATACCTACAACTCCCCAGGGTAACTTGAATTATTAGTAATATTGATTACACCTGAAAAGGTAAGAGCGCTAATATCTCGTAAACCAAAGCCCGTAGAGGATTTCTGATGAAAATTTCGTTCCCCCTCCCACCCCACACCACCTAGAATCCATTGCCATGAACAAAAATAACTTGAATTATTAATACGCTAATATCTCGAAAACCAGAGCCCGTAGAGGATTTCTGATGAAAATTTCATTACCCCTCCCCACTCTTTTATCCCCCACATACCCCCATCTAGAATCCATTGGCATGAACAAAAATTTCCTAGCGTTAACTTTAATTATTAGTTCAAAACCAAAAGCCTACATTTAGGCGCTCAAGAAAAATAAATTTTTACTAATATTAATTCAAAACCAGGCGCAACACCTGAAAACAACAAAAGCCTACATTTAGGTGCACCGCACATCCAAAAAAAACCGTAGCATGCTGCTACGTATGGGCACAGAAATCGTAGCATGCTGCCACGTGTTGGCAAAAGTGATGCAAAAAACTTCCCAAAACCGTAGCATGCTGCCATGTGTTGGCAAAAGTGAAACAAAAAACTTCCCGAAACTGTAGCATGCTGCCACGTGTGGGCAAAAGTGAAGCAAAAAACTTCACATATCCAAGAGAACCATACCACACATCAAAGAAAGCCGTAGTATCGGAGCATGCTGGTAGTAGCAGCTAATGCCGCTACGGCGCAGTCAAGACCAAATGACTCAATGGTGTATCCAAGCCATAAGCCAGTCAAAACTCAATGGTGCATCCAAGACATTAACCAGTAATCAAAGACCCAATGGTGCAGCCAAGACATAAACCAATGCAGTCAAGACATAAGCCCACATTTAATATGTACTCAAACCACCTAGCGATGGTGGCGCCGAGAGTTCTAGATAAAAAACTCTGGTCCAGAACTCTACGCATATATAGCAACTTTAAAGGTAGAGCACCTCGGATTTTACAAAACCAAGCGTTCTCGGTTCGATTCCAGCAAAAAAAACCAACATTATTTTATTAAAAAAATCAGCTAAGACAAGACCTTGAACAGCTGATGGGGATCAGCCAACCAGATGACGTCATCGCCTGGTCAGCCAGACTGTATGAAAGGAATTCCCGCAGGCAGGTCCTGTGACGTAGACCACTAGACGGAATCCCCCACTGGCCCAGAGCCCAGTCCAGACCACCAAAACAGTTGGAATTTTCCGGACACTTTTTGTATGGAAAAAGTGGTCTAGAAACACCATAGCTACACTACTATGGTGGATGTAAAAAGCAGGATGCCTTTTTCAAAACCAGTTAAGTCTCCAATCACATTTATCCAACCAACGCGTCACTAAAATGTTTTTTTTTATAACCTAAACGAAATCTATAGGGTATACTAAGTTTGTCACACCATTTGTAACGCACAGAAATAATTATGATAGAGCAAAAGTTATTTAGATGTTTGCATCCGTCTGTCTGTCCGTTCGTGTGTCTGCCTGTGCGCACGTTAACTCAAGAACGCGTGTATTTACAGAGCTGAAATTTTTTACACGGACATTAAAAAAAAAAGTAAAATTAAGTTCGAAAATGAGGCAAATTGGGCAACTCCTTCGTGGGGTTGGCATACAAAAATTTCGTTTTCCACTATGTATTTGGACACTGCCGGAGAACGCGTCGACACAGAGAGCTGAAATTTTGTTCATTGTGTTTTCATAGTAATAACAAATAAAATTTTAAAAATGGACTAAATCGGACAACCCCTTCTTTGTGTTGCCATATAAAAATTTAGGTTTTTTGCATATACTGTGAAAACGATCAGTCTTAGACATTTTTATTGTACTAAAAACTTCTTCAGAAGGAAAAAATCCTATATAATTGGTTAAAATAATTTTTTCTGTGCGACGAACCGTTCTAGAAATATATGTGAAAAACCACTTCAAAAATCAAACTTGCACAGATGGTTGACTATACGAGATTTCATAATTGCATTCATCTAGAGTTTCATAAGAGTTGGTCTTAAACCAATTCTAAATTTTTTACTTGTTAAAAATGAATTCAGTATGACAATTACAGAGAAGAGCTCAATTTATGATCATTTTGAGCTAAATTTCAGCCCTCCATTTATGATCATCCTGAGTTAAAAAGGAGTCATCCCTTTATGATCATCCTGAGCTAAAAGCGAGAGCTCCAGTTTTAATCAATTTTAAGTTCAAAACGGGTGCTCCTCTCTAAAGATATGCCTATGTTAAAATGAAGTGAAATGAAGCCGATAATGAGCGCTCCTGTAATACTAAAAGAGCTCTCCCTGATTACTCGTTGAATGATCGCCTTTCTTACTCCTGTGTTCCATTAACCCCAGCATTGAGTTTACCTTATTTACAATATAACCAATGCGATAATTTTCTTTTGTATTAGTAGTTTTTACTTTTTTTATTTTATTACCAACTCAGAAGCAATATTCCTTTTCAGAAAACTTTTTATTAAATCTAAAATATTTAAAAAACAAACTCGACCGAATGCATCAGATTAAGATCAAGAGCCAGCACTCAAAAAACGCGTAACGATCCCTTTTGCAAATTAAATTAATTCTTTTGCAAATCAAGTACCTTTACATATATATTATATTCAAATAATGTGGATTACATAGTAAGATGTGAAGTGCATGATGTGAGTGATCTTGTTAGTTAGAAATGGCACATTCCACTTTTTCTACTACCATTTCTTTTGCAAATCAAGTACCTTCACATATATATTATATTCAAATAATGTGAATTACATAGTAAGATGTGAAGTGCATGATGTGAGTGATCTTGTTAGTTAGAAATGGCACACTCCACTTTTTCTACTACCATATTCTCTAATGCTGATCCTCATCGAGGAAGTCTTTTCTAAGATCAGGTTTAATACAAGATATATGTTAGCTGATCCTTTAAATCGTGAAAATTTGGCAGATGTAATTAATAGCTCTGTTGGAACTATGACGTTTAAAAATTGTTATAATATCATCGTTACTTGTTAATGCCAGCTGAAAGCAAAACGTAGCATAATAGGCTAAACAGAAATTAATAAAAGCAAGAGATAAAAACATCTGTCTCGTTAGGTCAGTGGTAAGAGCAGTCGCCCGGAAAGCGGAAGGTCTTGGCTTCAAACCCCGGATAAGGCAACGGTTTTTTCCTCTTCTATTTGTGATTTGATTTAGAATCGTTCAAAAATAAGAAGTTCTTAAAAAATTCTTCTATTCCGTTATAATTATTATTTCAATAATTATAGCTCCTGCTGCAAGAGAACTGTCATAGACTAGGTTATATGTACATATATGCATATTAAATTATTTGCACACTGTTTTCATACATACCTTCATCTTCATATGTAATTGTAAGAACAAAATAAAATTGTTGATTTCTTACTATGTAATTACTATGACTTGATTTGAAAAAGTGTGACATTGACTTACAAAAGTTTTTTACTTTTAGAGGCGTTTTTTCCCCAGTTGAAAGTGCTTTCTTTACACTTTTAAAATTTATTATCTGTTCGTATGGAACGAAACTGTCGCATAAGCAGTTATCGCTGTAGTGGTAATCGTGAGGATTTTTACAAAGGAAAAAAACGGAATCCTTTTAAGATCGCAATTGTGTCCATCCATCTGTCTGTCACAGAAGTTTTTCTCGTAAAGGACGTTACGTAGGAATTCGAAATTTGACAGAATGTTAGAATATTTTGAAGTCAAGGACTATTATTTTTTTTTAATTTTTGTGCGGGTAAGTTAGGCTTCTTATAAAAAAACTCTTTTTTTGTATTATGTGGGGTTTCGTTTGAAAAAACTTTTTTTTTCAAAATTTTTGGTGACTTGGTCATAAAAATAGCTCAAAATGTGTGAAAAAACACCACCACCGTGATCTTTTAGGTTTCTAAAGTTAAAATTTGTGTATTATCAGGATGAGTCATAGATAACATAAAAGCTGCGACTTTATTCGTCAGTCTAATGAATTTTGTTTTTTTTTGTTACCTTACATATAAGGCAATTCTTACTAATGAAACCAACTCTTATAAGATCACTCTTGCTTCTGTCTGTTTGAATATTAAATATAATTAATGAATAATTATTGACTAAGCACAATGTCGCACAATTCACGCAATTATCAGTTATCACAGGCAAATTTGAATTAGATTAGATCAATTGTTTGTTGATAAAGTTCTGGTACGGAGCCCTGACTGCGCGAGCTCGACTGCATCTTGGCCGGATTTTTTTACACCCAACTTTAAACTTGAAATTAGGAAAATGGATACGCTTTTATTTCAGCCCTATTTCCCTATATATTATTAGAATGAGATCGTTACGGAAATTGGAAATTACAGAACTAAAAAGCTTACCAAGTCGTAGTAGAAATAAAATAAATTCAAATATTTTTAAATACAGGGTGTTTCCTCCATGGTGGTCCATAGAGCGGGAGGTGAGAATACTCACCTAGGCATACAAAAAAGTTATATGATTGTGGGGGGGGGGGGGGTGCATATCAAACGTGTCGGAGTAACAGGGTGATTAAGAAATTATGCTAGGTTTTCACAAAACACCCTGTATCTTAAAAAGTACAGGGGCACGGTCATCGTATAAAGCTGATTGTATTCAGAACTTCATGGCATTTCCAGCAATTTCTCAACTAGTCCAGTCTTTAGGAGTTATTGTGGTCTAAACACAAAATTTCGGATTTTCTTGCAATTGTTTTTAATTTGACCTTTATTTTTTTTGCAAAAAGGTCATTAACATAACTTTCTTTTCCAAAAACTACAAACTGTAGACTCTCTTCTTTAATTTGACCCTATGTGCTATCTGCAGCCCGTAAGGAGTTATTAGCTCACAACCTAATCAGGTCATACCGAAATTAGCTGATATTTCTTTAAAATGACGTGTAAGGGTACAAATTATCTTCGAGAATAAGTTTAAGAATAGCCTTGAGAATAGGTTAAGAGCTTATAACTCTTTAACGACTACAGATAGCACATAGGGTGTGATTAGTTCAATTAAAGAGAAGAGTTCACAGTTTACAATTATTGTAAAAAAAAAATATGTTAATGACCTTTTCGAAAACAAATAGAGGTCAAAGTAAAAAAAAAGGGTAAGAAAATCCGAAGTTTTGAGTTTAGACAACCATAACTCCGTTAGGAAGAGGGGAACGGGGCTGGTTGAGCAGTCGCTGGAAAGGCCATGAAGTTCTGAATATACAATTACGTGCTTTATACGATGGCGCCCTGTATTTTTTAAGATTAAGGGTGTCTTCTAAAAACCTTGCATAATTTCTTAATCACCCTGTAACTCCAAAACGGGTTTTAATTCCCCCCCCCCCCCCCACCTATCTATGAAATAATTAAAGTATCTAGACGATACATCTTTAATTTATAGTGTGATTTTTTTAATAAACTGGAAGTAATGCTAAACGTACGTCAAGTTGGTGCATCAACTCGCTAGAACTCGGCTCATACTTGTATTGTATTGCAACACATTATGTTTTACAGAATGTCGTTAGTTTTTTTTTAGCTAATCTTGATACTTGTCACTCGATTGTTACTAATAAAAACAACAGAATTGTCATGCACTCAGACCAAAAAAATTAGACGGTTTACTTTGTCTGATGTTTAAATCATTACAAAACAGATTGCGGATTTAATTGGTTGTTAGGGTGCATAGAAGTAGCAAAACTTCTGAATGTATAGAGAAAATAATCAAGGTGCCATGATATTACTACTCCTTACAAAACGCTAAGCCCGCAAATTTTACCTCGAAGTTTAACAAGTTTTATTTTGGCATTTTGCAATGACTTAAGTCATGGCAATTTGATTATTTTCTCCATTACTTTCAAATCTTTTCTATTTCTAAGCATATTCACCCTAGAAGCCAACTCAATCCGCTATCTCCTGTGCCCTGCAGTGCACTGCACGGAACCAAAAGGGCACAGTAATATGTACCTATATATAGACAGTTTTCATGAAATTCAAGGAAGCCGTAGAATAGCAACTAAATAATAGCCATAACATTTAACGATGTTATGATAAAATAATTGAATACATTGGAAGAATAGTCAGATAGAGTTTTTGCACTCTTTTCTTTTCGAATTTAAAGATGGGAGAGGATGCACAATTTACCGACAGTACTACACCAAACGCAGTGCATTTACGACAGCGAGCACATCCGAAGTAAGTTGCAATGGCATTAATGAATAAATATCAGTTTTCTGAATTGTCTTGCTTTGAATCAATGAATATCATTCGTAATACTTTCAGAACAAAAACGGAAACGCCCTCAAAACTTTCCAAAACTCTCCCCTTGTGACAAAAACTTTATATGGCTGCGATATACTAATAGTAAACAAATATTGATACCATAGATTTTATTTAAATTTATTGCAAGCATATCGAACAGTTCGGCCATCTTTAATCAGGCGTCATGTAGTCTATGTTCGTGCAACGTCACGTACGCCTCGTAGTATTTTTAAATTAACATTCATTAAGTCTTGTTAAAATCGCACTAAGTAAATTATTAGTAAATCTGAACGAATGGCTTCAAATAAATTGTAGTAATTAGAGAACATAAGTGTAGTTTTTTAGTTTAGAGAGAGAGTTTGGTGCATGAACACTTTTCATGGAAAGATCTTGAAAGACGCACTGTATCACCATTCGAAAGGAAATTTAAGGCATCAACACGATTTCCTACAGTTTGTCTCAGAATTAGAACAGTTGAATAACTAGGACTCACCGAATATTCGGGAAATTGCAGGACCTCTGAGGTAGCTACTTTGGAAAGATTTGCATTTTCAATTTGCTGAACATCAAAAGCAAGCCTTAATTCAGTTGAAGCAGGTATTGATTATAAAGCCTATTGTAACTTTACTTTTTACTGGTGTTAGTAAGCAATACAATATTCTCGAGAAAGATGGTCAAGATGGTCAACTTTCCCCTGTGAGGGGAACTATACCAGTCACATGCTAGATGTGCCAGCAGTAAGAATAGCATTGAAAAGATTTCTGGTAGGTATCTGTTTGTGTATTTTCAAGTTTAAATTAGTCACTGATAACAAATGTTGCGCGATGAAAAATGATGCTTTCAGACTTTGTAATTAAACATAGGCTAAAGCAAAAGTAGTATCATGTAAATGCTCTTTATATTAACCCTGTGGTACTTACTCTTCAAGAAGATACCGTCCTCCACTCGTACAGGTCAAGAAAAGGTTCAAGGTGTTAATATCATAAATCTACTTTTAAGACATAGACCTTTAAGGCATAGTTTAAAAGAAAGAGCAATAAATGTATGAATATTGGAGTTAAACTATGTAATAATCTACGATATTAGATATTTTTCAAATTGAATTCTTGATTAGTTTAATATTCTGTGAAACATCTGTTAAAAAAATGTTATTTTCATGAATAAATTTAGTCAAAATACGCTATTTAATTATATATTATCCTGGTTTTATGTTAAATAATATATGTATAATAAGTACACATACATATATATATATACATTGTACATGCTTTGCATTTCAAATTATACTAGCTGGTCCGACAGACGTTTTCCTGCTCTTTACGGTAGGGGGCGAATGAGTTTGATCTGGGTTAAGTCCCTGTATAAGAAAAGATCATTGGCGCGATTGGAAGATATTCAACGGTACCGGAAAATGGCCGAGCAAATGATCAAGCACGTAAAAGCGCGGAAAATTGCAGTTTATTTGAATGAAGAAAAATTAACTGATTGATGTTTAAAATTGGTACATTGGTAATGACAATTCAAACTTAACATTGAATTTTGAAAATAAAATCCTAGATTTAAATATGAGACATAAAACTTGACATTTTTAAAAGTAATTTCGAAAACTGTAAACTGAAAACAGAGAATCATTATAATTGAGAATTTCAAATCAATATTTTGATAATTAAATATTGAAAATGAAAATTCAAAATGCTTCCACTTTCATTATAATGATTTCATTCAAAATATGTTAAGAATAAATAATATTTCATATTATAACCATTTTTATTTAAGTATGAAAATTTAAGTACATTATAAAAAGTAATAAATGTTGATTAATGATATATTATTTATTTTGTGTTTATCTTAACGCTAAACCATGAACGATATGTTTTGGTAATCCATGAGGTCATTAATAAAAACTTTGATGGTTTTCAAACACGTGAACACGCAACAAATAATTGTCCGTGAGAAAAACATGGATTTTCTAGATCTAATCTCGAATATGGTCATTGCATGTCCTGGTGACTTATTTATAGTCATCGCAAATGCCAAACGAATGGGAAATTGTACACGTTTGAACGAAATTGGTGTCTCAGTTGGCTGGAATGACTGGAGTACGTAGCAGTAAAATATTGCCTTCTCTGAACTTTCCTTTTAATATGGTCGCTTTAATGACATTTTTCATACAATTTTTAATCTCGTTCCATTTTAACGCCTGGGTGTTCAGGCCACACCGACTTCCAGCTGATCCTTTGATGCTTTTCCTTTCCAACATCGTATTTCCTAAACATTCATAAAAGAAAATCAAAAAAAGAGTTCAACTAAAAAATTAACATATAAATCTAAAGACAACCCATTGATCCAGTGACATTCAAACCCCTTCCAATTATATTTATCACCTGAAATAGATAAAATTCATTACAATTTTAATGAAAATAAATAAATAGCAATAAACAAATTTTTGACATGTCAAAATGTCATTCCATCACACCAGCTGTTTTCGCTCTCGCTGCAATCAAAACTCATAGGAATGAATTTACGAAACCAAGCGTTGCCAGGGCAACATATCATGGCATAGCTGTTCAAGGCGACGAGCCACAGCAGAAGCAAACATTCCCATTTCCGATTTTAATCTGAAATCAACAGAATCTTTTCTGAGTTTCCCATACTATCCAAAACGTAATTTTGCTTCCACCTAAGTAGGAATTTACTCCTACACGCATATATAATTGGAAATTCAATTCTGCTTTAACACTGCAGCCTAACACACTGTAGCATACACATTGCAGCTATGTACATGCTGTAGCGCTACAAAGGCAATTGTTTTTCTTTTGCCCTTATTGGCCTACACGCTTCAGCACTCTTCTACCCTGTAGCACTCTCACAGAAAATCTTATTTTGTTCTGTTTCTTAGCATTAATTTATAAATGTCACGAATCTTATGACAGATTGTCTTCTCATATCGAGAATTAATGGGAGCGGAAACATAGAGGCGGCACTGGATCTACTATTGACATTTTATTATACTTCTTTTAACTTGAATTATTGAACTTATTTATTGAATTTAAGTTGAATTTTAGTTGTTGAATTGTTTTAGTTTAGGATATTTTTGACTAGTTTAAGAATTGAATCTTGTGATACAGTTTTAAGCATTATATATTGAAATAAAATTTTATGTTTGAATTGAATAAGGGCTGAATTACCTATTTATCAACCGGCATCACTCCCCTTTGCTTGAGCTTGAGCTCAGATCTCCAACTGGGTGCATTTAAGTTTTGAAGGAAAATTGTGTCAATTGATTTAAACGAAATTAATTCGTCAGCAATGTTTCTTGGTTTTTGAAGTCGATTTAGACAACTTCTACATTTTTAGCAGCCATAATCGCTCGTTTAGTGAGCCATACGATACGATAATTGTCGCAATTTGATTAATTGTTCTATTTTCAATAAAACCAGTTTTTCCATTACCAATATTCAGCAATTGTTTGGAAAATACTTCAGCAGATAAATAATTTTGTAGCTTAATAAGCATGTTTGTTGGGAGTTGCAATGTATGAACACTTCGCCACAAATTAATGATTTTAAACATGTGTCGATCTCATCCGATACCAACCGATAATATTTATTTAAAATTACCTAACAATTAATTAGAGCGCCACTATATAATCTTTCGTTGCCATTTAATGGGTTCGATTTAATGCTTCCAGTGGATAATAATGTACCATTGCGCATCCCAGAAATAATCTGACAATTTTGCAGTTCTTTAGCCATGCCTGAGTGTTTTCTGATGTTACTTGGGGTATCTGTTATTGAAGTCTGTGGATTTCTTACATGCCTAATTTAGATCGCGGTACCTTGCCATATAACGTCGAAGTATAGTCGTCGTTCTGATCGATGGACCCTGCAATTTTTTCAGTGTGAGTGGTTGAACTGTTTGCTTGAATATTCACTATGTCACTATGTGGCCATTTTGTAGTTTGTATGTGCCAAATGTGTGAAATGTCTAAGATAAACGTGCCCAGACAAAACTCTTGAGAATACTTCACAAGCCATAATACAGACTACCTCATTACCATATGAGAGCCCCCACTGGGTCCTAACATTCTAAAATATTTGCGGTTTCTTATGTAAAACAGACAAAAGTTGGATTTAAATAGCTCCGCCGCCCTAAACTACTATTCATACAGAAAAAAAGTGTTCTGATAATCTTAAGCTTGCTTTCTTATCTACTGAACCGAAATAAAATTTTTATACCTTTCCTAACAAAATTATGTAATAAAATTTATCGGAATCAAATACTACGATTCCTCAAACAAATGCTCTCAGCTGAGTAATCATTGTATGTGATGGCATGCCGTGGGCTGATGATATCGAATGTAGCAGCATACATATTAGGACTCCCGCTGCACATATACCATGCGATTATTACTAAGCTGAAAAGTATTGAGCGTAAAAGGCTAAAGTTACTTTGTAATCAGAACTATTTTATTATTTTGTTAAGTAAGGTATATAGGAAGTGTAGCCTTTGGGAAGGTAAGGAACCAAGCTATAAATTACTAGAAGACTATCTTCTTGTATGGATAGTAGTTTAGACTCTATAGCATATATAATGTCAATATTAGGCACTTTTCCATAAGTATCAATATATAGAATATTTGAGAGAACGGACTCCCCATAGATTTCTGTTTCATGGCTTGGGAAGTATTCTCGAGGGTTTTGGCGCAGTCCCCCATATTCAAGACTGATATGGCTAAACATCCCGCATTTATAAATGGACTGGATAATATTTATTTTACATTGGCAAATGTGGATAGTTGAAACTTGGCTTATTTGCCGCAATTGGATATCGTCCTCTTCCTTTTTGATGTTGCTCTCTTCAAAGTAACACGATCCATCGTTACTAGGGATATAGCGGTCAAATTGGCCCCGTCAAGTCCGCAGTCATATGCGATCAACCCATTTATTAGGCAATGTTCCATCATTAATGTAATGTAATTATTAGCACCCAAATCCAAATACGCCGGAGTATAATATTCCAGTTAATGCCCATGATCCTGCACGTAATAATAAGGTAACGATGTGCTGTAATTGCCACTCTCACCAATTTATCTGCATTTGGGTAGATTTTAATTATTCGGCCTAGTAGCCATTTGCATGGTTGCAGCCTCGCATTCTCAACCAAGACCAAGTTTCCAATTTTCATTTTTGCCTACTCCTTCAGCCCTTTAGGACGTTGTTGTAGTATTCCCAGAAACTCAATAGATCATCGTTTCCAAAATTTTTGTTGCATTCTTTGGATTGATTGCCACCTCTTAAGATCATGGATACCTGCATCTAATAAACTAGGTTCTGGTTTTTTTTGGCTTTAGTCAAGCTTCTCTTGACTAAAGCGCGATTATAATTTCGATAATTATTTCTGGTCGTCCATTTGCGCTTCGCTACAAATGGCGCCAAATTGTTTTTTTTTTTTTTGCTTTAGTCAAGCTTCTCTTGACTAAAGCGCGATTATAATTTCGATAATTAGTTCTGGTCGTCTATTTGTGCTTCGCTACAAATGGCGCCCAACTCAATTTCTTTTTGCACTTAGTTAAGCTTCACTTGACTAAGGTGCAACTGCAAATTTCAGTATTATTTCTGGTCGAGCATTTGTTTGCAACTGCAAATTTCAGTATTATTTCTGGTCGCGCATTTGTATGCTTCGCTACAAATGGCGCCCAAGTTCGTTTTTTTTTGTTTTTTAGTCAAGCTTCTCTTGACTAAAGTTCAATGCATTTCTTCCCCATTATTCTCTCGGTTTTAAAATATTTTCTTTTTGCTTTTTTTTTGTAAAGCTCTTGCTACGACTACATCATGTCAAACTTGTTTTCTTTTGTAGATCTACCGATTAGTTATCTATGATCCCCGAACCATACAGAGAAGTTGAACTTTCTTTGCGATTCGCAAGCGATGAATCTGTAAAAACTTTAGGCATTCATTGGTATCCAGGAGCTGATTGCTTCACTCTACAGTATAGGAAGAGAGCAGATTGCCTGTCTACAAAGCGGTTCATTCTTTTAGAAACTGCGACGCTTTTCGATCCACTTGGCTGGATATCTCCAATTATAATTACTGCTAAAATCTTGATGCAAGCTTTATGGCTTGCAGGATGTTCATGGGATGAACCAATACCGACACACATTGATAAGCAGTGGCGCGAATTTAAAGCAGAATTACATCACATTAGTAGCATCAGCATACCACGTTAGTTACATACTACAAGTCACTTATCCATCTGCCAAATACACGGATTCTCAGATGCTTCTAATTAAGCGTATTCTGCTGCCGTTTACATTAGAGTTGTTGATGATGAAGGAGTTGTTCAAGTGATCTTACTCATGGCAAAGTCACAGGTTGGGCCGGTCAAATCTGTATCTCTCCCACGTCTTGCATTGTGCGGTGCGGTACTCTTGGCACGAAACATCAATCGCGTTAAAACAGATTTACAATTCGATCAAGCTCCCACGTTTGCGTGGACAGATTCATATATTGTATTAGCCTGGATTCGTATTCACCCTAATAAGTATAAGACATAGGTATGTGGCTAATAGGGTGGCGGAAATATAGAACTTGATCGACATAGTCGTAGATAAATTTATTAAACGTCCCGGCCACAGCCACGTCAGACAACGGTGGGCGATTCGAAAAGTTACAGGAATGAGATTAATACTAACATATGGGTTAGCGATTGGATATATAAAATTAGCAGGACAAAAGTATATAAAAGAATTAGAAGTATATAAAAGAATTAAAAGGTTAAAGCTGCAGTACATAGTTTAGAGAGCTAAAGCAACTAAAGTAAGCGTTAATGCTGGCGTACATTAATATTAAGAGCCAGATTTTTATATACATCAACTATTATTATAATTAATACAACATATAAGTAGTATATGAGCATGAAGCTGTGTTGTAGTACCAAGGTTATTAATTACAATGGAAAACACATGTAGTTCAGACTCACGCACTTCAGTTATATTATAGAATTATTATTTTGTTTTGTTTTTTTTTACCATTGTTCGTCATGTAGGTAGTCCTAAACTGCAAACCAAAATTAATTCAAAATTAATACTAGCGATCAAGTTAAGTAAGGTCAACCCACTAATCATAGTTTTTTTATTTTTTTTTATTTTTTATTTTTATTTTTTTGTATATAAATAGATTCAAGGCCCATTAACCCTTAGTAAGATGCTCCAGGGCAAGCTTCTTAAACTTAATGAGGGAGTCAGATTGTCTCACCAGGCTAGCGAAGGAGTTCCAACGAACAGCTCCCACCAAACACACGCTTCTACTACCGAAGTGAGTTCTACGTCTAGGTAGCACAATTCTATATGGATCCAGATGGCTCCAGGAAAACCCATTATTAATATATCGCGGGAGCATGTTGTGTCTGGCTCTATAAATGAAACACAGAGTGTTCAGTTCATATATTGTCTGGAGCGGTCCTGGAAGAAGGAATTGGGTCAGCGATGCAACATGAGAATGCTGACTCCTACCAAACAAATAACGTAAACAGGCTTTGAAAGCACGCTGTAATTTGATCAGAACCGAGCTTTGCAAAGGAAACAATGCAGTATCGGCGTAGAGGAATAAAGGCAGCACGAGACGAGAGACAAGACGGTTGCGGACATGAGGAAGGAGATGGTGGGACACTGCATAGAGAGACTGAAGACCAAAGCAAATCCTGGAATATATCAGGTTGATATAGGCATGCCACTTGAGGTTTTTGTCCATATGTAAATCGAGGATTTTTATATGGGAGACATTAATCGGAATGGTATATTCGAGGAGTAGAATAGGGTGAAGGGAGTCTTGTGGCGATTGCTGACTAGGGGGAAGTAAATCATGGCTTGAGATTTGATGGGATTAAACGAAAGTCCATTTCTGGAGCACCACTCGCTGATTCTGGCCAAATCAGCATTGAGTTAGATGACTAGCCTCGGTAGATCCGGAATAGGTGCAGGAGCATAGATCTAGGGGAAGCAATATCATTGATAAGCAATGAGAATAGAAGAGGAGCTAATACAGAACCCTGAGGGGCCCCAGTCAGTACAGGTTTGACACCAGATTTGCGGCCGTCACTGCAAACAATCAGAGTCCTGTCAGCCAGATAACTAGCCACAAGCGCACATGCAGAGTTGGAAAATCTTAAAAAGGATCTGAGCTTGTAGATAAGTAAGGCATGCGCAACAGAGTCAAAGGCTTTTTTAAAGTCCAACAGGGCATGTATTACCTTCTTTCCATCGTCGCAGAATCCACGAATATCACCACCCACTTTAACAACTGGCGTAGTGGTAGAGTGCTTGCGACTGAAACCCGGCTGATGACCTAATAGCATGCCCTCAGCGTCAATGTGTGATTGTATTTGATCCGTGATTATCACATCAAACATCTTGGAAATAGCAGGCAATATGGAAATGGGTCTCCAATCTGACAGTGGTAAGGGTGAAGAGAGTTTGGGGATAGGAGTTTTCGTTACCTAAATTGGAATAAACTGCTGCACTGCTTGCTAGTCGATTGAAGTCATTTATATGTAACAAAACGTCGTTTACGTTCAACTCCGTTTGGTTTTGGAGTGATTCGAAAATCACTCTATGTTGGATTAGGGGCTATCACAAGAAATGCAAGCTGTTCATTGGCAATAGGGTCATCGAAATTAAACTCCACTCAACTGATAAAGACTGGCATTGCAGTCCTGGAAAAGAGAATCTAGCTGATCTTCTCACTCGCGGTGTTTCAGAAAAAACATTGATGAAATCCGAAGCATGGGAACTTGGTCCACCTTGTTCGTAAAATATGAGGAATACTCCAGACTACAGAAAGTGTATCTAATGTTGTTTACTTGCGCAGTCGTGCGTGCTGTACCTATTGAACTTGTTCCTGCTTTGTCCACCGATTGCTGCATAAACGCTATACGCCGACTCACTGCAAGGAAAGGATATTCTAAAACTATTTATTCGGACAACGCTAAATCTTCTAAAAGAGTCGCATATGAGGTCCAGCAGCTCTACAAGCAAATCAATTCCAACGAAATATCATCCTTCCCTGGATAATATGGAAACTCATAGTCGAAAGAGCCCCATGGTGGGGAAGATGGTGGGTACGATTAATAACGACAACAAAAAATTTCCTCAAGGCAACGATTGGACGACAAAATTTAAACTATGGGCAGCTCCAGACAATTCTAATAGAGGTAGAAGCCGTCATAAACTCACAATCGCTCACATATGTCTCTGATGAGCTAAAGCCGCTTTCTCCCTCAGATTTCCTAACTGGAAGCGCAGTAACTCAATTTCGGAATGAATCTGCCAAACTAAGCAGACACGATATCTTTAACATCTGGAAGCATCGTCAAAGAGACCTGAACATTTTTTGAAAACGATGCGTTTCTGAATATTTACATCAGCTGAAATCTGCTTATCGAATTCTGGTAACACTGCAAACTTTAATGTTAACGATATAGTATTAATTTCAGAGAAAAACATTCCAAGGCTCATGGGGAAGTTAGCTAGAATGTTCAAGTATTTCCTGTGAACTAATTCTTCGGAATGGCAAAATGTTGCGAAGGTCTATCCAAGTAATCTATCTACTGGAAATTAAGTAGAAGTATTCAATCATGCCTGGGGAGGATGTTGAAAATATGTTTTGCTTAATTGTAGTTATATTGAATTTCTATACGAAGTAATACTTAGACACATATTGTTCCACATTTGAATTGTATTGAAGACTTTACATACACTTGCGTTTAGTAGTAAATTTGTATCGCTCTCTCTCTCGAATAAGTGAGTTTTGCCTGTAAGCAGTAAACTGTTAGATGTCCGTACTCCCTTGACCACGAAACAACGAAAATCATTTTTTGTATAGACCAGAAATTGAATATAATAAATAGTTAGTTGAGAGCTAAACTCTGTGCTTATTTAATTTTATCCCTGAAATACAAAGCAACCATGAAAATGAGACCTATCAATTAAATTTGATGCAATAATATAAACGTGTACCTATAAGTGTAAGACAATTATTAAATTTGGAGATCTTCTTCTTATTCTATTGGAAATTGAGTTTAGAAAGTCAAATTATATTTTGCAAAATGAAATTTTAAACTTAAGTATGATATGATGATAACAGAAATTAATTTTTCTTAAAGCAAACTCTACTGCAAACTATTGTTAATTTACTTTCAATCCTTGTATAAACTTTATATCAAAATCATGTTTTATAAATTTTAAAATAATGTCGCCAGATTACAAAAGCCTTTGCTTCAATATAATAACTATAATACATATATATGTATATGTATCTCATACAAGCAAACTATAATATTTCTCTTGGTAATTAAAATAAATGCTCATTCACTTAGTAACATAAACATAAATTAAAGAATTTTCTTGTTGCATCTAACGCAATGCAACCGGTATAAGTTATGGAAACTAAAAATCATTTTCACAAAAGGAAAATAAGAATTGTTATTCAGTTGATAGTCACTAAAGAATTTTAATAATAATAATGGTCTATAATTCATTGAAGGTTTTCCATGCATCTCTCATAGTCATAATTTGCAAAAGCTCAAATTTTATGAATTTGTAATTATTTTTCTTCTGTGTCTGCGATAGTTAAAAGAAAAAATTATAAAGAAATTGTGTTTTGGAATCACTACTTTTTGCTTTCATGTATAGACGATCAACAACCTACCAAGCGTGGTTGCACTGACCATTTGATACCGAACGTCTGCCGCAAAATAATTTGTTTTTTACGGACTTCGAGTGACGATTCAGTTAACGTTTTCCTACTGGTCTGAAAAAAAATTGATTATTCATGATACAATATCTTGACCACGATTCACACAAATAAATAAAATTCTTAAAGATTTTTGACCTGTTTTATCGCTGTTACAGTTACTGAAACTAGTTTTTAAGGTGCCTATTTCCATTTTTCAGAACAAGTCAGCTCGAATAGACAGAATACTTCTGAGTATAATCAGTTTCAAGACAGCTGGAGAGCTGCTTCAAGTTTTTCATACATAAAGCAAAGTTAAAGTGCTAACGCCTTTACTTAGTATTACCAGTAAAGCTTATCTCTAATAACGAACAATTCAATTTCAAAATGAGACTTTTGTATGTGGTGAGTCGTTTTATATATTTATTTAATACTGACATTATTGTTATTTGTATTTGCATATTTTAATACGATTTTAGTGTACTTAGTGTTGTGTTATTTTTATCATAAATTATGTTCTAATGGCGGAGTTATGGATGCGGTATTCTGCTGACGACAGATTCTTTTCTGTAAAATCATTGGGTTGTTGTGGTTATATTAATATGCAGATTATATAACACTCGATAATTCCGAGTCCATAAGGTTTACATTAATTACTCTCAGTTTTGCATTTATGAAATTGCATGTGTTGGCAATTCATGCAAATGTGATGAAATTCGTTCAATATTTCTGGTGCTCAATTTGGCTATTTTAAAAGTGCGAAAAGTTGGGACCCTGTGGAGCATAAAAATATCGGCTAACTATAATAATTGTTACGTACTCGAATACCTGTTATACATGTAGAGTAAATTTAACTGGGCATTTATATTATCCTGTTTTTACTCCGCGTGTGTCATCATATACCCTGAATATTCTGAACAATATCCTGAAGAACGAGCCAGTAACTCTGTACCCTAAAAATTTTTTGGTTAATTGCAATTATCCTGATAATAGCGCACACTGGTAGTCACTAGAAATATAAAATTTGTGTAAGCACAGATATTCCGCGATATAAGTGACAAATTAAAACAAAAATGGAATTGAAAAGTGACAATTCGAAAATTCCTGCTGAAGCTTCGCTTGAATTATTGCAATTATACATCCATACTAAACGTCAGGCGAGCGCGTTACCATTCAAAATAACCCGATTTATGAGTATCAAGCAGGCGTCTCCAATTAACTAGGTAATTCAATTACCCTGAAGCAAATACCCAGGTGAATTTACCCTATGTCGTGTATCAGAAGCATAAAACGTTATATAAAAAAAAAACTTTAATTTGAATAGGTTTCAAAAATGAAAAAGGGAAATCATGGCCATACAAACAGACCAAGGAATTTTTTCAGTAACATTAGTGACCCATTTTGATGAATAGCACTATATTCAATGGTGCAATGCAAGATTACACCACATGCTCTACGGTGTAGCTTAGACTGTTCAATGTATGACTGCACCAGTGAGCATACATAATAGCTTTAGGTGTGTTCTTTTGTGTCGAACACACCCAAACCTTTTATGTCCTATTCTCTTTATTTTATGAAATATTATCCAGGCATTATTGTTACCTATAATTTCATTCATTATTATTATTTACCAGCTTGTTTTCAATTTTATTAACATAACATAAAAAGTAAACAAATATTATTCTAAGCTATTTAAATAAAATCATGGAAAATTGTAGTTATCATATTTTAATAAAGTTTGTGTTTTACGGACGGAAAACAAATTAAACTTAGAATTAATATTCCCTTTAAAATGTGAAAACAATTTATAATACCACTGCGATTAAGCTACGATGTATCAAAGTACGCTACCCTGGTAGAATCACGATGAGCTCATCAATGAGCTCCTCATGAGTAATGAGATTAACTTGCTGATGAAATTTATTCGCGTTTGAATCAAAAGCCAAACAAAATCATTTATTAACTTTTTCACAGATAGTGTGCATGAGATATTGCATTACTTTCACTTATTTAGAAATGTATAGGATTTAGGCATATCGTCTTACTCAGCATATGGGCGACAGTCTTTCCGCGGAAGAGAACATCAAATAAATTATTTAAAATCAATAATAAAAATTTAATTTATAATCCGATAAATCACAAAAATCAATTCAAATTTATCTAGTACACATGTCATCTGACGCGGTGTTGACAAAAATAAATATTTATTTATTCTTGGTTTAGTATATAAGGAGCAGTTTCATGATATCCAATTAGCTCTTCGATGAGTTTTAATAAACGCTCAATGGAAGGATCAACGGGACTTAATTTTCTATATGTTTCTTCATGAATTGCAAACACCTTGATGCTCTTCAGTCAAATTTGTATAGGTTTACAATGTAATAATCATATCATATCATAATCATACATAATCACCGCCACTTGCGGGACAACCCTGGTAGCCCAATCATCATAAGGAGCTCATGATGATTGGTTGGATGAATGTAATGCTGATTTTTGCTCTAGCTACGGGACTAAACTCACTTATATACTTCGCATTCATATGATGAGCAATTCAATGATTTTCATTGTAAATAAATCAAATCACTCATCGCTGAGCGTTATCATGATTCTCATTATTGAGTAAATTAAATACCTCATCGCAGAGCGTAATCATGATTATTGGGGATGATATTGTTTTTAAATTCAGAAAATAAGAGATTTGGGATTATCACGCATGTAATATGCCCATATGCCTGGACGAAAGTACAACTATTATATTGTACTTTCGTGCAGGGATACGACACGCAATCGCAAACATAGAGAAATATTCATAAAAATGTGAAAAATTACTTCCCAATGATAAAAAAATACTTAAACTTAACTGAAACTGGACGATTTCAATTACACTTCACTTTAAATAATATTTTACCTTCCTTTCTCACAAATGAAAGAAGAAGAAAGATAAAATTCAGTCCGCACTTCGAAGGTCCATAGCAGAAGACAAAGAAAATTTTTAGCGCAATACCATTTATCTTCCTTTTACTCGAACATTAGACCTACATATCAGTATCCATACCAATTTATTGATAAGCTGAAACATGAGTTGGCGAAGAACCTCATCGAGGCGCTCAGTAAACAAGTTAGCTGTTGTACCTCCACATAATGTACACTCACATTGCTGTACTTGACTAAAAAGTTGTGTTAGTGAACATAAGAGCCCCCGTCCGCACCGGTACTAAAATTTTGTAAACTGATGAGCGTTGTCTACCAGGGAAGAACTAAGGTAAAACTATGAGCAATTTGTACCAGGGTACCATCTATTGATGTGTATATACATACATACATACTGGACTGCTTATTTTCTTTCTCTATTTACCACACGTTTTTCCTAAAGTTGCTTTATCTGAAAGGGTCACGGAAAAAAGATATAAAAGGACAAAACCAATTGTTGTGAGCCGCTACATTATTAAGAAGGCTACACCGATGGAGGGGGTTTGAACCTCTCAAACTCACCCCATATATATGGCCTTGAATGGGTTCTACCTTTTCTTTTCTGAGCGGCTCATGTATTACTCTTGTCTTTATATATAATTTATTAAAATAATATTTCAATATTGGACTTTGTTCGCGGTTTTTCATATCATGTTTTTATGTATTTATTTGATTTTTAATACTGTTCTATAAAAAAATCCTGGACAGCAATTTTAAACATAAACATAAACATTTATTTATTTGAGTACCCGTGCCAAAGGCACATAGTAGATTTACATCGTAGCAAAACAAATAATGTAAGAATGAGAATAACATTAACAAAATAGAAATAGTAGCTTAATATACAGCACAGTCCAGTGCACAGTACATCTGGCAAATAGCTAAAATTAAAATAAGATAAGATAAAGGTTCAGCATAGGTAGTTGAAGCTTCTGAATGTTGGATATTCGGTAACATATCCAAGCTCGGTACCGTAGGTTGTGAGGCAACTGTAGAAGAAATTAAGGAAAACTGAAAACCATATTGACACAAAGACTATTTATAGGATAGAAGGCAGAAGGCCATTAGATTGCTGCTCTCAAGAAGTCCAGAGCTTCAGACTTAAATGAATTTAGGGAAGCACTGCGTCTAGCCTCATCTGACATACGGTTCAAACATACGGCTCCACTCAGGAACACAGTTTTGCCACCGAACTGCGTACGAACCCTGGGAAGAACAATTCTGTGGTTGATCAGGGCGCTCCAAGCGAAACGTCTAGTAATGTAGTTCGGTAGTAGACCATGTCTGGCCTTGAATATCAGCTTTAGGGTGCTAAATTCGTACATGTTAGAAAGTGGACAACGAAGAAGCATCGCAAGAAACTGTGGGGGAACATGTGAGCCTCGGATTAATTTAGAAAGATTACCGATGGAGATAGCGAATAGGACTACATCAGCGTAGAAACAAAGCGGTAGAATCAGAGCCGAGAAGATCCTTGTGCGGGTGAGCAGGGAAGCAGCATAGAGCGAACGCAAACTTTAGTATACCCTAGCACAAATTTTGTTTATCTGAGGCTGCCAGGTGAGGCCTGAGTCCATGAGGAGGCCGAGATTTAAGATCGCCTTGGTTGAGAGTGTAACGGTATGGCCTAGAAGTTGAATATTTGGAAGATCAAAAGATAAGTTGGTGATGTTTCTGAGACGAATTGAATATACGATGGCCTGAGTCTTGGAGGGATTGAGGGACAGACTGTTGTTAGCACACCACTCCGTAATCCCGGCCAGAGTTGAATAAATAGTGTCCGCAGCCTCACTAATATTGTCCCCAGGGGCACCAGAGTATATCTGGAGATCGTCTGCATTTAGGTGGTAACGCACTCTGTTCAGAACTGTACTGACATCATCTATGAAGAGCGAGAACAAGATTGGGGCCAACACCGCTCCTTGAGGCACTCCATCAGGTACCGGTCTCATCGAGGAGTAAGAGTCATTGCACTTTACCATGAATTGCCTTTGCCTTAGATAACATTTGATCAATGCACACGCAGCTGTTGAGAACGCAAAACGTGTACGTAGCTTGTCAATCAGAAGTATGTGTGGAACTGAATCGAAAGCCTTACTGTGGTCTAGTAACACATAAATGACGCAGTTACCTTTGTCGCAGAGATCACGGATGTCTGTGACAACCTCCAGCAGAGCGGTGCTGGTTAAATGAATTCACCTGAATCCAGATTGGCGGTCCGACATTAGGTTGTTAGTGTCCACATGTGTAGAAATTTGATCCGCTATCAGTGTCTCAAGAACTTTCGATACGGTTGGTAGTATTGTAATCGGCCTCCATTCGGAGATATCAGCTGGGGAATTCTTTTTGGGGATAGGAGTGATCAGACCCACTTTCCAGTGGTCTGGAAAATGCGACGAAAACAGCAGTCTATTCCTCTGGTGTGTGATAATCGGCAGAATGTGTGGTAAAATAATCTTGTAAAATTTGAGAGGAACATCATTATATCCAGTTGCATTTGACCTAATTTTCCGAAAACTAAAAACTTCAGTGTCGGTGGATGCGTGGGTGACACTAGAAACCGAGTCATGGGAGCATGGAATGGCCTCAGGAAGAGGAGAGGAGGGAATATGCTGCACAACCGAAGTGCTGTCTCTTAGATCATCAGGCAGAAAAATAGAGCGGCGACAGAGATGTTCAGCATACTGGTTCGGATCAAAATCAGGTTGAGCCCTCGCTTTGGAGCGGAAGCCTATGTCATTTACCTTCCTCCAATTGATGACATTTTCCTCCCTAATACCCTTCATCGTGTAATCTCTTAATTTAGATCTGATCATGTAGTCGGCCTGCCTTCTCAATAGTTGAAACTCGGAATGGTTCGCAACCGTTTTGTCACTTTTCTATTGTCTATATGCGAGATCGCGATACTGACATTTCAGTAGAATTTCAGGGAATTTAAAAACTGTATCATTAATAGTGCGAATTCTAGTTGTTTTGAGTGGGACCTGTCTCTCAAAGATTGAGCACAGTGAGTCGGAGAAATATTGAGCTGCAGAGTTATGATCGGGGTAGATCAAAATGGGGGACCAATCAGTCCTTGCTAGTTCTGCCTGAAGGGCATTGTCCTGAATAGCTGAGAAGTTTCTGAAGGTCTTCCAGCGGTTGGGAGCTTGACAGTGAACACTGATGGAGGCAAACAGTGGTTCGTGATCAGATATGCCAGGGCATTGACCAGAGAGCACAGGTAATTAATTTGTCATGGCGTCGAATTTTAAAACAATTATTAGCTGTGTACTGTTTGGTTTCTTGCAGTGCGCTGCACTACACTGGAGACTAGTTAGGACACTTGTTATCCCTCTTTTTACCTATGGGTGTGAAATATTTGCTTGTCTTGACTATGAGCTGCGACAACTTAACTTACTAGATGTGAAAAACTCACAAAACAGAGGTCGAATTAAAACGAGCTAATGGCCCTCTAATAGAAAGATTTATACATTCTGATCCAGGTTCATATGGAGATTTTCATATCTAGCTGTAAGTTGTCTCAGCTATGAGCCTATTCGAAAGCTAAATATTGCATTCAACGCTGCTATAAGGTTTTTTTGTCTCCGTCGTTTTACCATTTCTCTCCTTAAGCCAACTCCATCCTTGGTTGCAGCGCTGTTATTTATTGTCTGGGACTCTAAAGTCTCGAAACCCCAACTACTAGTATACTATTCTTCAGATTTCGAGATCAAGTCGAGTTACTACTTTAATAGTGCCTAGACAGAATTGTCTAACATCTAAGCGTCAGTTCTTCATCGAGTCCATTATTATTTGGAATTCTCTGCCAATAAATTTCAGATTGTTGTTTGAGTCATGAGTTTGAGTATGTTTGGTAATTTCAAATGCAAAGTTCTCGAGCACTTGAAATCAGTCTAGTTTTTAGTCTTGCATTGCAAATAAGTACAAGTTACATTTGTTTTCTTCTTTTTATCGAAGTGCTAATTAATTAATTAATATCTTATTAGTTTAGCTGTTTATAATATTAGGTATTGGATAAAATACCTATTAATCTTGTACTTAAATAAGATTTTATATATTTTTGTACAATGTCATCTATAAAAGAATAAATGATATGAAATGAAAAATGACTGCGGATTGAACTGAATTGAATTTCATAAAGAAAAGAGCAGTAAGCTCTCTAATTTTGCGTTCCTTTTGTGGTATGGGTTCATATTTGTATAAGTTAACGCCAACCATAGGAATTTTCTCGTACACCTTTCCAGTGATAAACCCAATTCAAATTGCGTGGGTATTCATGGAATAATATAAGCACCCTCAGCAATCAATGCCTGCAGTATTGCAAGCTCAAATAATGACACTTAACACAGATGGAATGGACAACTCTATTAATGCATTATACATACAGTCAGAGACGTCGAGGACGGTAATATGGTCAACTTATATGGGGAAAATTTTGTTTGTTTTGAATAACAATTATTTTAGTTTAATTTGATAATCTGCTTTTAAAAATAAATGACAAATAATAAAAAACAAACACTAAAATGTTGGAAAAATAAACGTATTTTAGACAACTTCTGTGGTATGCTATAGAGAATTGCCATGCTGATGAGTAATTCTCAGATTAGAGATCAGCTTGTTTGCAAACATAAAATTACATTTGTCGTTTATTCAATGAACATAAATAAAATGGAAACCAAAATTTAAAACTGAACACATATGTATAGGTATAACAAAATTAAATAATAAAAACTAACAAAACAGACAAAAAAAAAATAATGGAATGCTCCAAAAGCTCTAAAGTAAAACTTTTCATGAATTAATTATATTAAAAACATATTTAAATTCGTTAGCATTAGAACATTTAATGTCTCCTATGCTGTTCGATTTTAGATGTGCACAAGAGAAGGTTGATTGCAAATACCAACATGTACCGCATTATTTTCTGTTTCTTATGGGACCAAATTTGTTCCCAGGGCTGTGATAATTATCTACATTTCAAGTTTTATTTTCCCTTTAATATTCATATTGCAAGTTCAACAAATTCCAAATACATTCGAAATTATTACTTTTATGGAGAGCTTATCTCCTATAACAAATATCCTTAAATTCGATATTGAAGGAAATAAAATTAAGCAATATTTGTTTACCCAACCCTAAAAATATGTATAGAAGACAGAACGGATTACAAATATTGTATTGCCATCTATTTCTATTCTATATATTCTATTTACAAAATTCACTGAGCTATGGTAGATTTCGTAAATAAATTATTATTTTAATTTCAGCAGAATAAAGTACTTAGACCAAAAAGAGAAAATTATAGAAAAGTGATCGAATTTAAGCAATTTCAGCATTGTCATAATATACATGTCAGTGATTACAAATGGCACCACTGTCGCGATTTGGTAGATTCCTCGAATTATTTTTCTCGGATTGTAAATCTAACTCTGTTAAACAACAATTTAAAAATTTTTCAAAACTTTTTTCGTCATCAGGAGCATCGGCTAGAACATTACTCACTATCGTGACTTTATTTGCTCTTGGTACATCGTCTACAAATTAGAGCACATTTTGGATTTGCCCAAGAAAGCTTGTGGTTATTGTAACATCCTTAGGAAATCGTGCGTTAAGCTTTCATTTTCCTTCAAACGTTAATAGATTTTTTTATTTTCATTCATTAATACGTGCAAAGAGAAAGAAGTACTTTGTAGATACCTCTTATTTATATAAAATGTATAAGGTATACTAAGTTTGTCATTCCGTTTGTAACGGAGAGAATTAATAATAGTAGAGCAAAACGGATTGGGCACCCACGCATAATATTAAAAGTTATTTTGTTTTTTGCATGTCCGTCCGTGCGTCTGTCTGTCTGCCTGTCTGTCTGTCTGTCTGTCCGTGCGTACGATAACCCAAAAGCGCGTATACTAAGAGAGCTAAATATTTGTAAACGGACGTTCAAAACAGTAAAATTAAGTTCGAAAATGAGATAAATCATGCAATCATGCATTCAAGAATAAAGATGCTAGTAGAGATGGTTTCCAAGGAAGAGCGTAACGGAATTGCGCTCTGACTTACGGCAGTAATTTCGCTGAAGTCAAACCGTTAATTCCGTCGGCGCAAAATCATAGTTAATCGTGTTTTTTTTGTTTTTTTTTTCAAGGAGGCGGTAATATTTTTTACCATGGGTTATCGAGTGTTTGTGCGATTGGAACATAATTTGGTGGAAAGAACACTTAGGAAGGCGAGACAATAAAGTGAATGCAATTTTTACGAACGCAATTGTAGCAAGCCACATTAGGCGTAAGTGTGCCATCGCATTCTCTTGGAAACCAAGGCTTGGCCTTACACTGATTACAACTTTTTCTCCAAAATTTGATTTATGACGGTAGGGTAGATAGATGCGGGAATATTCTTTTACCTGAAAAAAAATATATTTTTGTGAATTATTAACATTAATTTTTACTACATGTTGGTAGCCCTACTGTGCTAGTAGTACTATAGTAGTCGTCATGTCACTTTTGCTAACTTTGCTCTGAGGTACGTCGATTGATGAAGTTCATGCTCATAAATTTCCCATGTAAAGCGTTACTGTTTGTAAACCAGTTCAGAGTTTTTATTTGATGATGTTTCGTTTTAGCTAAAACTTTTTTAAAATATGTTAAGCGATAAGTAAAAATGTTGCACCATTAGGAAGTATGGAATAAAGCTTAACATTTTCGATGTTATATATATAGGTCACGTCCCCACAAGATTCACCCTTTTTTTCACATAATCAAAAGCACGCAGGCTCAGGTAAATTATTCCTCCACCGGAAAATACTTTTGTGAAAAACAAAAGCATCAAATAACGTTTTAAATTATTCCTCCACGGAAAATACTTTTGTGAAAAACAAAAGTATCAAATAACATTTTTAAATCATTTTCTCACACGCGCATTTTGTAATTTTGTACTCGATTAAGAACCTAATGAAAAGTTCAAGTTAAGAAGAAAAGTCAGTCTGTTTTAAATTTACTTATGAGTTGGTCGTAGTCGTAAAAGTTTTATTTTTTATTCTTATTAAACGTTTAAAAATCAAAGTTGTGTTTTTTTTTCTCTCTTATCATATTTTTTTTTATTTATCTTGTAAAAAAAGGTAAAATTACAAAAGTGGCGCAGTCGGTAGGATGTTCGCGAAAGGACATCCAGTGAAAAAAATATAATTATAACAAATTTGTTATTCAGTGCAAATGCTTTCAAAATAATTCTGTGCGAAACAAGTTTTTGTGAAACAACATTTTTCATTTCCGAAGTAAGGGAACCATCTGAAAATTGTTATTAAAATTTGTTAGTACTTGCCATCCTTTCGGAGTACGTGTAAAGTGGAAGTGAAAATTCCTATAATAAAACACGGTTAATTTTAATTATTTAACTCCACGAACCTGAAAGAAAAGAAAGAAAAACGTTTTATAATAAAACAAAATAAACCAATTAAATAAATCTATTAATCAATTAAACAAATAAATAAAGTAAATTAATTGATTGCGAAACTCTGAAGTAAATTGTCAAAAATTTACAAAAGTGAAGAATAAAATCAGGAAAAATAAAACAAAAGACCAGCGACATCGACTAATGAACAACAACAGGCCCTTGTCGCCAGTGGAAGAGAATTCACTGGACCAAGTAAAAGCAGAAGAAGTATAATCAGATGTCAGCTGCAATATCATCATCAATAATCAATAACAACCAAGCATTAATTCCCAAATCAGCAGCAACCTACTAAAAAACGGTAAATTAAATCTCAACGTACACAAAGGAGGAATCAAAACAATAAACACGATGACACAAGTAAGCCTAGATCCAATAAAATATTTGAGTCAATTGCCTACTTTCAATGGTGATAGAGATGACCTTTATAATTTTACAAGTTTAGTAGATAGGGTTTTTCCTTTATTAGCTAAGTATGATGATCTGAGTCAAAAAATATTTTTTGATATAATTAAAAGTAGATTAATTGGAAAAGCTCGTGAAGTGATTGAAATAAATAACGGTATTACAAAGTGGCAAGAGGTGAAAACTCTTTTTGTTCAACATTTCGGTGATAGGTTAAGCGTCGATCAACTTTTCGATGAACTTAGATTCATAACATTTAAAACGAATTGTGTAGATTTTTATAATGAAATAAATGCTATGCTTCGCAGGTTAAATAATAAAACAAAATTTGAAAATAGTGCCGAAACTGAAACAAAAAATAATTGCAAAACAGCTCTTAGAATTTTTCAAAGCAAGTTACCAGAGCCAATGAGGGGTCTGTTATATTGCAGGCAACCAGATAGTTTAGAAGCCGCTATGCAAATTTTATACGAAACTGGCTATGCTTTCACTAGGGTTAATGTAGGTCGAAATAGTAACTTCAATCAAAATACAAATAATAAAAACAATCGAAATAACTATAGTAACAATCGAAACGATAACTCAAATTACGACAGAAATAAAAAGAATCCGAATACAAATAATAACAATAGTTACTGGAAGTATCAGAATCAATCAAATCAAAGATTTGAACTTCCTAGATCCGACAGGTATAGACAAAATTATCAAAGTCAAACCAACAACAATACGAATATTAACAGAAACGACACCGTAGAACCGATGGACGTTGACACATCTACAATCAACAGACGTAATTATAACTTCGAAGAAAATCAACACGATAGAAACGAAAATTTTCAATTAATAGCCTCCAATACCCGGTCCTACCCTATATAATAATTAACACAGCTGTTAGAAAGTTAAGATTTTTAATAGACACCGGCGCTACATCTAGCATCGTGAACCCAGGAGTATGCAAACCTAAATGGCAAATCCCCATGCAAAAACCCATTGAGCTAAAAACGATAATTCAAAATGTAAAAATATTTAATAAAGTTAAAATACCATTATTCAAAGAGTTCAATAGAACTAGCGAAATGGCAGAATTTTTAGAATTTAATTTTCACTCTGAATACGACGGTCTAATAGGAAACAATATTTTAAAACCCTTGAACATTAATTTAAGTTATAAAAATAGAACCTTAGAAACGGAAGATGCTAAAATAAAAATATATTTTGATAAATCTGAAGAGGATTATGAAACCTTGATAAACTCTTTAGATACAGAAATAATTTATAATTTTGATCTTCAGAAAAATATTTGCCCACTTGATCAGATTAGAATTGATCATTTGAATAGCGAAATGAAACAAGCTATTACAAAGCTAGTAAAAGAATTTTCATCCATATTTTTCCAAGAAGGAACTGATTTGTCTTTCACGCATGTGATAAAACATTCTATTAAGACTGAGGTACATAAAACAGAAGTACGGGAACAAATACAAGAAATGCAAAAACAAAACATTATACGCCCTAGTAATTCACCATATTCTGCTCCAATATGGGTGGTACCCAAAAAACTGGATGCATCGGGCAAGCAAAAATGGCGTATAGTGATTGATTATAGAAAATTAAACGAAGTCACGATAGATGACAAATTCCTGATACCGAACATAGATGATATTTTCGACAAATTAGGGAGGGCACAATATTTTACGACCCGCGATCTAGCAAAGGGATTCCACCAAGTCGAGAATAGAGGAAGAAGATATCAAGAAGACTGCTTTTTCTACTAATGAAGGGCATTTTGAATTCACGCGTATGCCTTTCGGCCTTAAAAATGCGCCAGCCACCTTCCAACGGCTGATGAATTCAGTACTTTCAGAATATTTAGGAATAGTCTGTCTAGTGTACTTAGACGACATTATCATATTTTCCACTAGCCTAGAAGAACATGTTGATTCTATAAGGAAAATATTTTCAAAATTAAAAGAGGTCAATTTAAAAGTACAACTAGATAAGAGTGAATTTTTAAGAAAAGAAACGGAATTCTTAGGTCATGTAATATCCACTGGAGGTATAAAGCCAAATCCCAAAAAGATAGAAACAATAATAAAATACGAAATCCCAAAAACCACCAAGCAAATAAAATCATTTTTAGGAATTACGGGCTATTACCGGAAATTTATAAAAGACTATTCCAAGATAGCAAAACCCATGACGATTTATTTAAAAAAGGGTAAGAAAATTAATATCAACGATCCGGAATATGTTAGAGGTTTCGAAACTTTAAAAACTCTAATTACATCTGAACCAATTCTCAGGTTCCCGGATTTCAATAAAAAATTCACTTTAACAACAGATGCGTCAAACTACGCGTTAGGGGCAGTATTGTCACAAGAAGGGCATCCCATTAGCTACGCAAGTAGGACGCTTAATGACCACGAAATCAACTATTCGACAATAGAAAAAGAATTACTTGCCATCATATGGGCAGTAAAATATTTCAGGCCGTACCTTTACGGAAGGAAGTTTTCTATTCAGACTGACCACAGACCTTTGGTATGGTTAAGTTCGCTCAAAGAACCAAATAATAAGTTACAAAGGTGGAAAATAAAATTAGGAGAATATAATTACGATATTGAATATGTTAAAGGTAAGGATAACAATGTAGCAGACGGTCTTTCCAGAATAGAAATCCATAATAATGAAATAAAGGAGGACGAGAATGAAGGCAACGAAGTAGAAAGTAATAGTAATTCTTCGACGGGAGCAACAATTCACAGTGCGAGAGAAGATAGCTCAAATCATATCCCAATCGTTTATAGTCCGGTGAATATCTTCAAAACCCAAATTATATTAAACAAAACCGACAGAATTAGCTGTCACAAATTACGTAAACCATTCGGTAAAAGAAGACTTCTCATCGAATTAAAAATATTCAATGAAGAAAGTGTAGCTGATCTCTTGAAAAAATACTTGCCATCCAAGGGTATCGTCGTAGTATACTCAAACGATGACCATTTATTTGCACAATTTCAAGAAACTTATTTGAAATATTTCAGTAGTAATAAACTACTAAAATTCGTCAAGAGTAGCAAACTCTTAGAAGATATTGAAGACGAAGAAAGGGCATTAGAAATAATATCCAATACGCATGAAGAATTTAATCACAGGGGAATAAATGAAACATATGAAGAAATCAAGGACGCTTACTACATTCCCAAATTAAAAGAAAAGATAGGTAGAGTTTTAAATAATTGCGAAATTTGTAACATTTCAAAATTTGAAAGAAGTCCGTATAAACCCTTGTATAAAGTAACTGAGACACCAACTAAACCTAACGAAATTTTACATATTGACGTTTGGATTGCAGATAGGCAAACAATGTACTTAACAGTAATTGATAAATTTAAAAAACACGTTACAATGCATAAATTTAGAAGTAGGTCTTGGGTAGATTTATTAGAAGCAATGAAATGGAGAATAGCAATGATGGGAGTACCGAGAAAAATCGTAATAGATGGAGAGCCTGGTTTCACAGTACAAAAACTAAAACAATATTTCACGGAAAATAAAATAGAAGTTCACACCACAACCGCGTAAAGACACACAGGTAATTCAGATATCGAACGATATCATTCGACTTTAAATGAGCATATTAGATTTTTAAAGACTAGCACCAAAAATACAGACAATAAAAATTTAGATAACTTAGTTTTAAAAGCATTAGAAACTTATAATAAAACCATTCACTCTAGCACGAAAAAGAAACCTTTAGATTTTATTAACGGAAAAATTAAGGCAGAAGATTATCAGGAAATAGCTAATAAGGTTCAGAAAAATAAAGAAAGGTACATTGATAAAATAAATAAGAATAGGGAAAATGTAATTTTAACTGACAATAATCATCAGTATGTAAAATCAAGAAACGTAATATCAAAGACATTTAAATTACATTCAAAGTACAAAAAGTTAAAAGATAAAACAACAAGCGGTGATTATTACAAGGACAAGAACGGAATTAAATACTATAAAGACCAAGTTAAACGTAAATACAAATACGAAACTATTACTATTACAGGTGACAGTGTTGGCAATAATAATAATACTGACGGCAACAAGAGTACAGACGCAAAAAATTGAAGTACTGAACTTAAACGAAGGGCAAGGATACGTGATGATTCAAGATCAAGAAGTACAGGTTATAACAGGTTATAAGAAAATATTACATAGCATTAACTTAAACTCATGGTCAAAAACGTTAGTTATTATTGAGAATAATATAGAAAAAATTAAGAAACGGAAGCGGGTATTTAGCGATGAAGCATAATTTTATGTCTCTAGCCCAGGAAATAGAAAATTTAGTCCCACATAATAAAAATAGAAGAGGTTTAATAAACATAGTAGGTAAAGGATTAAAATACATAGCAGGAGTAATGGATTCAGACGACGAAAAGGAAATAAAAGAAAAATTAAATGCAATAGACAAAGATAACAACGAACTCATACAAAACTTAAATAATCAAGTCCATA
Source organism: Dioctria linearis (assembly GCA_963930735.1). NCBI lineage: Eukaryota > Metazoa > Arthropoda > Insecta > Diptera > Asilidae > Dioctria > Dioctria linearis. Next base: position 134,306,401 of record OZ005741.1, read on the forward strand.
TCAACGAAAATTTTAACGAAGCCATAACAAACATAACGAAACATATTAACATACAGCAAACGCAAATAAATCATCAATTATCATACTTAGTTAATAAAATAAATAAGGAAACAAAAGAAATGGAAAATATGCAACACGCATTTCAAATTCAATACGATATTCAATTGCTAAGAGAGCAAGTCAGGAAAGTCAAAGAAAATCTAATGTTAAGCAGGCTAGGAGTTATAGGTAGAGATATTTTGAGTACAGAGGAAATTGAAAAATACAACATTACAATTAAAGATATGATGTACGTAAAAACGTCAGTAATCTTGTATAACGATCATATTGTATTCATATTAATGCTACCAATTTATTCTGATAGTAAGTTTCATAGAGTTTTCATTGAACCAATTCCAAATAAAAATAATCTTGAAGTAGACTTAGAAAACAAAGTATTTTTAATGAATGGAAAGGAATTGTTTGAAAATGAAGAAAATGTCATATTAAAGAAAAATCGAAAAATTGCAGAAAACTCATATCAGGTCCTTTTGGATAATGCCAAATGCAATTTCAAAATAAATAACACAACCGAAATAAAACAGATAAGTAATAATATTATAGTTACAAAAAATATGCCAAATACAAGGATAATTCATAACTGTAATACATTTGAAATAAACATATCAAAAAACAATTTAATAAAATTCGAAAACTGTGAACTTCAAATTAACAATGTATCATACGAAAATTATGTATTTAACGAAAATTTCATAATACCAAATTTCAATAATTTAACTATCAAAAATATTGTAATGAACTTTTCATTAGAAGATTTGCACATTAAACATTTGAATAATAGAAAAGTAATCGAAATCTTAAAACACAGAGGCGTCTTTCATGAACGAATTACGTTCAGCACGATTCCCGTAATAATAATAATTTCAATCATAATGATTATAATTTTCCTAATTAAACAATATCGTAAAAAGGGATCAAATGTTAAAATCGAATTAAAATCATTCAATTCTTCGGAGAAGAATCTTAAGGAAGGGCGGGTCACGTCCCCACAAGATTCACCCTTTTTTTCACATAATAAAAAGCACGCAGACTCAGCTAAATTATTCCTCCACCGGAAAATACTTTTGTGAAAAACAAAAGCATCAAATAACGTTTTAAATTATTCCTCCACGGAAAATACTTTTGTGAAAAACAAAACTATCAAATAACATTTTTAAATCATTTTCTCACACGCGCATTTTGTAATTTTGTACTCGACTAAGAACCTAATGAAAAGTTCAAGTTAAGAAGAAAAGTCAGTCTGTTTTAAATTTACTTATGAGTCGGTCGTAGTCGTAAAAGTTTTATTTTTTATTCTTATTAAACGTTTAAAAATCAAAGTTGTGTTTTTTTTTCTCTCTTATCATATTTTTTTTTATTTATCTTGTAAAAAAAGGTAAAATTACAAAAGTTATACTAGTGGTTTCTGGAAGAAAAAAAAAATTACATTATTAGCTTTAAACATTTTGAGTGAGATTTTTCATCGTCATATTTTTTTCTAATTATTCAGATTTTGTTTGGAAGCATCCTTGTAAAAGTTAAAGCTCGGCCTACCCGACAGTACATCACAGGATATCCCCAGGCTTATCACAAGGAACATTTGGTACCAACTCAGTGAGTACTATATTAAGTTATTAAATTAACTCTAAGAAAAATAGCGTTATTTAAAACAGTATGCACAGTTGTGCCCATTATGCACATAATCATGAAGGTTCTTATGTAACTTGTGCTATTTTTATAATAGTGAACGAATATCATCATGAATTCATAATGTCCAATTTATATTATCTCTGCCATGGTATAATCTTCTATATGTGCCACGTTTTATCGAACAAATCTGTCCAAAATTTAGATTGGCTAAATTTTCATTCAACCAAGGAATAAAGTACTTCTTAGTGTATTGGATTTCATTGGATATGAGACTTTGGGAGCAAGTTTGACTGCGTTCTGAAAGACACCACTTTTAGATCCGAACGCTTCTACCGATTCAATCCTTTACTATTAATAAATTATTATTAAATGGGGGATGCAGATAGTGATACTCACTGCGACCTCTAAGATCTTTTGTCACAATATCTCTAAGTGCTTTAGGGCGTTCATTCAAACCTAAGGTCTTTTACAAAATCTATAACGTCCTTCGTTGCTTCCATGCAATATCCTATGGCAATGTTAACGCCTTTTCTAGAAGTTTTAACTTTATGTTGCCCAGAGCTTTACAGAGGACGTATTAAGCAGTCTCATCGTCTTCCACACAGAAGCTACAGGTCTCAGTATCGACCTTACTCATATTTTTTTATGATATCTAAGTGTGCTATGCCCAGAAAATTGGTCCATTATAAGCGTGAAGGATACTTTTGTCCTCTGTTACGAATACATTCGAAAACCGGTTCAAGACCAGTAAACAGATCTGGCTCCTTCCTTTGCAAGGCGGTTCACAATTTCGCTGTCCTTAATGCATTAATGTCCTGGTCCCCAAATTAGCGTAACATTATTTGTATCAACTATAGTTTCTTCTGTCTTACTGTCACAGTACCAGACCAGCTTAGATTTAAAGGTAAACGAATTTATGGCGTGAATTTCTGTCTGGAAAATGTTAGGTGAGACCATCAGTGCCTTTGTTAGACATTACTAAAGCTCATAGATGCCGACAGCTGCTCCGCCATCCTTTTTGAATCCATTCGGGTACCATATAAGAGAGTCCCCAGAATGCCACTGTTGACGGTCCTATAAGATCATCTTGAATTGTGTTTAAAATTTATGATGTTTCGGCATAACGTCGGAGAATGGGTTAACATCGGGTACTCTAGGAATTTGACTTTCAGGTGTTCAACCCAATTCCTAACATGCAAATGTATAGCTTCTAAGGCTGCAGTGGAGTAGGCACGCATGTCACCGACTACTTCTAGACATGTAAGCCATTTTAGTTTATGTAAGCTAACTTCAGCCATAGAGTAAATAAAAAATAAAAAAAAATAAAATTTTCTTTAGTATTGCTTGCTGTAGTAGTTCTCCGATGCAGGTCGATGCATACAGTAGCTCTCCAATCATCACAAAAGAAAGCAAAGCACAAGATTTAAACACATTTGCATGCACACGATCAAGCTTCGTATGAAATATTTCTCTACAAACTAAAGAACTTTGAAAGCTCCATGCAAGTGCATAGGGAACCAAAGAGATGAGCAGCCAGATGGCGGTAATCATGATAAGCAAATAAATTTGCTTTAGTATAATTTCAAAAATGCGGCGCTATTGAACGAAATCTATGAGAATTTCCGCCATACATTTTCGATCTCTATAGATTTCTTTACTCTATGATTAAGCTGACTTTTGTTTGTTTTTGGCCACCAAATGAATGAAGCGTATGAGACCATGGGTCTTAGAATAGATGTACATGAGCATAGGTTCATTTTTATAGCCTAGATGAAATCTAAAAGGTAGACTAAGTTTGTCATTCCATTTGTAACGCACAGAAATAATGCTAGTAGAGAAAAATGGATTGGACACCCACGCATAAAATTAAAAGTGCGTCGGGCCGTCCGTACGCACGATAGCCGAGAGTTCGGGTACTTAGAGAGATGAAATTTTGTACGCAGGCTTTAATAAAGAAAAGTAAAATTAAGTTCGAAAATGAGGCAACACCTTCGTGGGGTTGCCATACAAAAATTTCGTTTTCCACTATATATTTGTACACTACCTGAGAACTCGTGTACATAGAGATCTGAAATTCGGTACAATCGGGCCACCCATTCTTGGTGTTGCCATATAAAAATTTAGGTTTTTTACAGATACTGTGAAAACGAGCAGTCCTAAGCATTTGTATTGTACAAAGCTTCTTCTGAATATGAAGTCCTATAAAATTGGTTATAATCATTTTTTCTGTCCGATGAACCGTTCTAGAAATATATGCAAAAAACCATTGCAAAAAGCAAAATTGCTTAAGTGGGTGACCATACGAAATTTCATACGGGCATCCATCTAGGGTATCATAAGAATCTTAGCTTTTTTATTTGTTAGTTTAATATCACTGAGGCATGTCCATGGTGCCACTGTGGCCTTCTTCAGTACTCTTTTTGAGAGGGGGTTCCAGATTACTCTGCTATCTAGGATAATGACAAGATACTTGATTTCCTTCGAGAATTTCACTACTGTTCCCTCAAGAGGAGATGGTGTCTGTAGATAAAGCTTCCTTCTTATCGTGATTACTGTTTTGCCAGGATTGGCACGAACTCCCATTGATTGGAACCTTACTCTATGTATATTAGGGAGTTTCTTCCTAATAACTTAAAACAAATTCTATCCATCGATCGCTTTAGGATTACTAAATAGTTTTGGGGTTTCGGATTATGGTCGTAAATCGGAATATATCAAATTATATTTTCAAACTGGGCGCTCTCTAATTATCAAGCCTAAAGATTTATATGCCCGTTATCAGTGAAATAAAAAAATAAATAACTGGGGAATTGCTCTAGATACTGATTAAAAGTAAGTGTTAATTATGAAATCAAAAAACATAGTCACCGCGCTCGTACTTTTTCGAACCACCCACAGAGCGTGTCTCGTATTGATGCCGCAGCCCATTAGAAGAGGATTGCTTCTATTTAATTATATTGTGACGGACCACCTGAAGTGTTATTTAACTTTTGTCGCCTCTTTCGACGTACTTAGAAGAGCTTTTTAATAAAGTCCATGCACATGCCATTCTGGAATCTCTAGTAGTTATAAGCAATCTTTAGTCATTAAATATTCACAATAAAGAGTACAAGGCTTGTTCCATCTGAATTAAGTAACAGGATTTTGCCTGCAGAGGACGCCTCAGATTTGTGTTCTCTATAATTATGCCATAACCAAAACGAGGTGGCGTGTTTGTAACATGAGTAAAAGAAAGGAGGTACATACTTAGTATGAGCTTGTCTTAATAAATAAAAAAAAAATCGGTCGAGCGAGCCGGGCTGGCGCAAACCATGTTTCCGTACCAAAAATTTATAAACGAACAGTAGATCGACCGAATTTAAATATCCAAATCCAAATTTGTCTGTGACTGATAAGTGAAAATGAATGCTTTGTTCCACATATCTCTGCAACAATAGTAAATACTTTATCGACTACAGTGTTTACCTTCTAGTTGGCTCTATATTTAAGAGGAGTATGTTTTAAGGATTACTGTATTGTCAAATTTCAATTCTCTTGAGAAAGACGGACGCAATAATGATAAAGATTTGGTTTTATTAGTATGAATTGTCTTAAAATTTAACAAAAAAAAAGAAGTTATCTGTGACCTAGGCAGGCCGCATAATACTCTGCAGTCTATGACTAAAATGTCAGTTGACATTTCTCGTTACACGCAACAGCGTTCAGTACCGCAAACTGCTCTGTTATACGTCAGTCAGTAACTAAAAAATGAGAAACGAGTTCACTACTTTCAACAGAGTGAATCGAACCAACTTTTGTGTTCAGTCTGCATCAGCAACGTTAATATTTATCACTTGATTGTTGATTTGAATAAAAGAATATTTACTTACTGAAGTTTGATTAAAAGACGTTCTTGGACTTGGCAAAGTTTGTGTATTCTTAGGGCTCCGAAACTCAAAAGGAAAAAAACGGAACCCTTTTTGTCCGTCTGTCTATCTTCACAGACGTTTCTCTCTAAATCTACGTGACGTAGGAATTTTAAATTTTACATAAAGTTAGGTCTTCGAGACCGCACTTATTTCAAACATTTTGAAATTTGCTTTTTTCAATTTTTTTTTTTAGGGTGAAAGGCCAATAAAAATTTTACTTCGTATCGTGTCGTTTAAAAGCGCTAATTTCCAGGATCCCAAAAAGTTTTTTTTCCAAAATTTTTGGATACTTAGTTATAAAGATATTGTCTAATATGTGTGAAAAACCACCGCCCCCAACTACAGTTTATAAAGCTAAAATTATACTAATATCGGGCTTTGTAGGAATTGAGTCATAAATGTGGATATCAGAATGTGATAACGACAACGCTTCGCACTTATCTCTAGTATCATCACATCACCGTTAGGGTCCAGCAAGCTGTTCGATTAGAGATCACAAAATTTGCCTCGGTCAGTCAATCGCCGTTTGTTAAGCCGTTTATAGCTGAGTAAAGTTGATAGTTAATCCCACTCTGAGTAAAGTTAATAGTTGAGTACATTTGAATTCTAAGATCAGTGAAGTCTCGGGAATGTATAAATTATAATCGAACTCTAAATTATAATCATTTTTATTTTAATTTTTCATTAAAGGCTTCGATAATGAGCATATTAAACAAAGGGTGGCCTTTTATTTTTACCCATATTCCTACATAAATAATTAATAAATTAAGTTCTTATAAGATCACACAATACAGTAGTATTTAAAACATATGGAATAAAGAGCTAACTGGAGGCGAAACACAATAATCGATAACGTGTTGTCTAATGTACCAGAAAAATGCATTAATTTTTAGTTATCACAGGCAAATTTGGATTAGATTTAAACATATTTAAATTTGGTCGATCGACTGTTGGTTGATGTTACGGAACCCTGATTGTTCGAGCCAGACTCGCTTTTCGCCGAATTAATTTCTTATTTTTCACATACAATCTTTAATTCATCAAAGCTTTTCTTAGACATTCTGTAATACACTTAAAGTAAGATGTGTCTTCCAAATCTTCAGACATGTTAAAGCAGTGTTTTATATCATCTATTTTGTCATTAATGAATTCTTCCACATCATTGGATGTTTTCTCATTGTAATTTTTCGATAAATTACCTGGGTTTCAAAACACTCCCAGTTTTTAACTCGTTTACTAATCTAACAGAAGACTGCAGTATGCGCATTGAAAATTCACTTGAAATGGCGATAAATGTCAAACAAATAGTACGATACCATCAAATTAATATCAGTTTGTAAAAGTCGTCGTAATATGCTAAAGCAACCAAAATAATTACATTAAGATATAACAAGATCGATGTGTTGCTTGCCAAAGGGCCGTCAGTCCTATTAGAGAATTAAGCCCGAAGCACATTGCATGCATTAAATGCAATGCTGTGTAATCCCGATGTAGGATATGTATTGTAAAGAACATTGAAAACAGTTCAGTGCTTTGACGATCATTTTTTGAAGATTTCATATATAGATTTTTGGGCTTAAGTCAGGAATGAACTATTGTAACCAATTTTCTTCAAACTTTGTGAATAACTTACAATTCGCTCGCAAATCACAAATATCACAATTATTTTTCGCGAAAACTTATACTTTCGGAGATATTTCACCTTAAAAGTCGCGAGCTTTGCACTGCACACCGCCATACATTTTGATAATAAATATTCTTTTTCTTCTTTTAAGTAGCTACAAATAGCCAATTCACCGCACTGGTGGGTATATACAGTCCTTCCCAACATTCGGGTTACCAGCATTGCTTTTTTTTATTCATTACGAGTATTCAATTGATGTGCAGTAAAGCAGCATTTAGTTAGTGTGTGTGCCCCTGCCAGCCTGCCTGTGAGTGTGTGCGTACGCCTGCCTGCATATGTGTGTGTGTTTCTTTAATAAATTTTTTCTATTCCATTCTGGTCCAATGCTGGTAACCCGAATGTTGGGAAGGTATGTATGTACCTACCAATGAGGTGCATTGGCTACTTGTAGCTACTTAAAAGAAGAAGAAAAATATTTATTATCAAATTGTATGCCGGTGTGCAGTGCAAAGTTCGCAATTTTTAAGTGAAATATCTCCGAAGGTATAAGTTTCCGCGAAAAATAATTGTGATATTTGTGATTTGCGAGCGAATTGTAAGTTATTCACAAAGTTTGAAGAAAATCGGTTACAATGGTTGATTTCTGACTTGTTCCGATTTTTGTGTATTGTGGATTTATTATGCTACTATTGTTTGCTATTTAAAAAAAGTCAATTGATGTAGTGTGCAGTGTTTCAGAAATTACCCTAAACGATGCAGTGCAGTGCACTGCACTGCATCACAATGTATTTCTGGCTTCAATACCTACTGACCGTAAGAATATCAAAAACTTATCTTTAAAAACCTAGAACATCATGGGGAACGGTGTTTTTCTCACATTTTCGATATATCTTTATAACCAAGTCACCAAAAATTGATATTTTTTTTTTTTTAGTCTTTGAAGGTTTACTTTCAAGGATTCAAAAACCGATATGCCACACGATACAAAAAAAAATCGAAAGAGCCCAACTCGCTATCATAAAAAATGGAAGGCTTTGACTGCCGAAATATGTACGCGTCATAAAGGTCTAACAATCTACCGAAGTCCGAATATTTACGTCACGTCGTTTTCGAGAAAAGTCTGTAATAACAAACAGACGGGCGCAAGAGCGATCTTATAAGGGTTCAACTTTTCCCTTGGAGGAGTCCCAAAAAAACATAAAGACTGAGGACCCCATTTAATATAGATTATCGCAGCACCGATGCTTGCGGTCGGCATTGGTATCTTCTTTTTCGATGACCTTAAAAAAATCACTACTGCAAAAAATTAATTTAGCTTGGAGCAGTAACATCAATATTTTCAATGCATAATTCTACAATCGTGTAATAATGCCAGTTGAATGGTACCAAAACAACTGAATGAATAGAATATTTGTAAGAATAAACTCTAAAGTGAAGCCACTCATCATTTTATATTATTTGTAGTTTAGGTGTCCCAAGTTCAAAGAATTCGGAAAAATAGGGCTTTACAGTCGCGTCCTGTACCCATCTGAGAACTGTTATTGTGCATTTAAAGGTTTTATTTTATTTTATCGGGCTTTGCAATTATATTCAGATTACATTTTATACATAATTTGTAAATTATGTTAAAAAGAACTGGCCTTCTGGGGGACCGGTCCCGTCGGTTTATGTACCAGGTATAAGGTTTATGTATTACGTATATTTTTAATAAATTGTAAATCATTGTTATGTGTCTAGCATTCGAGAGGGTGATAAGCGGAGAAAACATACATTCAGCCCTTGGTAAATTATCCACAAAGCTGAAAATATTGTATTAATAATAATTAATAATACATATTACATTAATAAAGACGTCGGCAGACCTGTTGCAAAATTAGTGCTTATTAACGAATAACCATAGCATTTCAAGTCTACCGCAGAAAGTCCTTTAGTAAGTTTTGAAAATGGTGGACTAGTCGTTTATTAAGACGATGCTATGAACCTTCCTGTTAACCCTACCTCTAACGTTAGACGCGTATTTTAGCTGGGTTTTCTTCCGTTTAAATACTTAATTTGTGGACCTTAATTCCTTTAGATATGAGGTTTGTGGGGCTGTATGACTCACTGTTCCAATTTACTCCAGGGAAAAATCATTTGGTTGTTTAAAACATTGTTCATTTTAAGAAGAATCCGATATTTCGGTCTCTGGTGTAGACCATTATCAAAAGAAAATACCAATCAATAATAATATTTAATGAAAACAAAATAAAAGGAAACAAAACGCACTACAAATTTTACATAATCAACAACAATATTACAATTAACAACAAAATCAAACATTTTAAAATAAATAAATAGCAATCAGACATTGAAAATAAACAATGGCTTAAACATCCATATGATTTTTTCTCTGTAGTAAATTGAACACCGGGTCATACAGCCCCATATATATCATATCTTCTGGTTTTATTAAATTAAATTGATTATATTTACCAAACGGATACATTAACAAAGCAACGCATCTTAGTCATCCCAGCGTATTGCACAGATGTTGCAAAAATAATATTTGCTTGGGCTCGCAAATTCCGGCTAACGCGTTAATGACGTCCAGTGACACTGAAGAACTGATCAATATTCAACTCAAAACCGACTAGACAATTAGTTATTTGATTTAATTTTTATACAAAAATTAGTTGCGCATAACTCTTTCTTATAAAATAAAATTTCCATCAATATATACATACATAGCTAAATATACGCCTTTGTACCTAATGATATTAGTCAATAATATTTTATTGAATAAATTGTAACAATATATGACACTGGATTTTTAATATTACAATAATTTCACCGTCTGTTATTATTGAACTCAATTTTGTTTACTGGTTTTTGGAAATGGTTTAAAAAACAATGATCAAAATACACTGTAGTCAATAATAAGTAGTCACATACCTTAAATAAGCTGCATGGTGACTTATAAAATTAATCACGGTAAATTTACAGTACCCCAAAAAGTATTTATTAACCCTTAAAAGGTCTAATAAAATCACATTGAAATGAATTGTATTTTATAAATTTAATAAAGACATGTTAATGGGATTAAATACATTATTCATCATTTCATAAAAATTATAAAATTAATATTTTACAATTATTGCCATACATGATTACAGCAAAATCAGTGTTACCAGTAATTCACTATTTTATAAATGTCAATTGGCCTGGGATGATTTTTCATCCATGATACAATGATCAAATATTTCTTTATAACTAAATGCTAAAAATAATTTATAACTCATATTTATAAAATCTAAGTCATGTTTTTAACCAGAAAATTACCCAAATTATTTTGTCATATTTGCAACCAAAAGAATTACAAATATAATTTCTTAGACATATTTATAATGAGAGTCGGCATCTTTGATAAGTTAAAGTTTTTATGAAGGGAACTGCTTGTATGTGCTCATAAATATATATCCATAGTTAGTTAGTTTCACAATAAATTTGAGTGAAGTTGATACTAAAAAAAGAAAGATGTAAACAATTTCAATTCAACAATAGATGAGAACAAATTTTTGTTATCCCAGAATAATTATTTAATTTCACTATTTATCGTTCAGAAGAGTAGAACTAATAGATCTATCCAGTACATTTAGCTGGGTTAACCCATTTTATATTCCAAGCATCACCTAATAGAATCTTGAAAAATACGTAACAAAATATCGAAGATATACAGGGTGTTTCAGCCATGATGATCCTTAGGGCAAGATATGATCGTAAGGAAGATGCAGTACCTTGGTCATTTCATTTTCAACACAGACTGTTTCTACCACCTATTCACATAAACGCACTTTTATACGATTTTACTGATCAACAGATGACATTTAAGCTACTCTGGGAATTAATTTGTCGGAAAAATTTGCAATCATTGCGTTTTAAAGAAAAGTCGTGAAACAAGCAAATTTTTTCCCGTGCTAAAGAATTGAAAGTATTGGAGTTCTATTCTTTCTGTATCTTTGGACTCCAGCTAAGGTTAAACTTGTTTATATGTACTATTATTAAACCGTGCATTATGTGGTGAATTGTATGGCTTAAAATGTTTCACAGGCAGTTTTGTTTCTTTTGCAATGTATGCATGTACCTCGAACACATCAAACATTTGCACCACGGACATGTAAAAAAGCCATAGATCGGCCTTTAGTAAAAAAATTAAATTAAAGATGTATATCTATAGCAATTTTTTGTTTAGTAAACTATTTTTCGAAAATTGTTATTCTTGGTTGAATAAAGAGTGTTATTTAATTTAACTCTGTTAATATACCATCATTTCTTCTTAGTAAATTACAAATCTGCAAGGTACAATACCCCACAGTCCATGGTACACCTGCATGTTGTACCTTGGACAAAAAGAAAGACCCTCATATTTTCTTGCATATATCCTGCAATATCAATTTTTAACTGCATATTCGACAATTATTGGAAAGGTTATGGGTTAGACAATATAATAATCGGTTGTTTAAGAATTGCCCCATTAGTTTTGTCAAAAAAAGACTATTTCAAAAAGGGTACCAAGGTACAGCACCTACCCCTACTCACCTAGGCAAACAAAAGGCATATCAACCGTTTCGGAGTTAATGAGTGATAACGAAGACATGCTAGTTTTTCACAAAATACCCTGTATCTGAAAAGGTATACTGTCATGGTCATTGTATGCAGAACTTCATGGCCTTTCTAAGGACTCCTCAACCAGCCCCGTTCTCTTGTTTCCTCAAAAGTTATGATGGTATAAACTAAAAATTTTGGATTCATTGGAAAGGCCATGAAGCTCTGTATGCAATAAGCTCTTGACGGTAACCGTATTTCAGATAGGTGTTATTTTGTGGAAAACTAGTATTGTTTCCCAATCACCCAGAAACTTCGAAACTACCCGTTAACACTGGAACATTACGACCCCCTTTAAACCGCCGCCGTGACAAATTTGTCCCATGTATTTATTGCAACGTTCCTTAGTATATGGCATGAAAATTAAGATTGAAACTATTTGTTATGTACTTATAACATGTTTATTCATTCATTTAAATCAAATCCTTATTCCTTACAAAACAAAAACGTAACAAATTACGAATTAACAGCCAGACATTTCTGGTTTTATAAAAAAATCATTACAACAGAGGGGACAAAATTGGGACGGCGGCGCTTCTAGTGTTAAATACATATAATTGTTTGCTTGGCTAGGTGAGTACAGTTTATTTGGATGGCTTCTAGTGAGTAAACGTAGTTGTGATTGCTCCCGATTTGACTCGTTTCTCCGCTATTTTTTAACCGGCCGTTTGCTAATTTCAAGTCAAAAGTGTGTAGTCTCTAGTCCAAAATAGCTTTTTCGATTTTATCGTTGTTTTCCGTGCTATTTTCGATTTATAACTTGATTTTATTTTATTTGCGGTGTTTTCCCTGAACCATGTCTGGGCCTGATAAGGTTACGACTAGAGGACAGAAAGAAAAAGGTAGACTGAATTCCGCAAGCACGATGCCTACGCTTCTCTCCGTTGGAATTCGCAAACTGAATTCCGGTAGTCACATGGATGATGCAACTATTACAAGTAAATCAACATCTGACTGCTCTCCCGACGCATATTGGATACGTACGCTTGACTCCATGCTGGCTAGCGTTGAAAATCGTATTCAGTCAGCTTTCTTGGGTGTGGAATCTCGTCTCTTGGATAAAATTGACAGTGTGGTTCAGGGTTTAAATCATCGTGTGGAATCTTTAAATAATGATGTAGTGGACATCAAGAAGAAGTGCTGGACGCTGGACAAAGATCTCCGTCGTATACTTCGGCTGAACGATGTTATCGTTAGGGGTATACCTATGATGGCAGCTGAAAATCGTCGTGACATCATTGTGGATTTATCAAATGTTATCCAACATAAACTTTCTCCTTATATCGAAGCTTTTCGCCTGAAACGAAGAACGCTACTTAGCCGTAACAATATTAACCTTAGGAGCAGAATGAACGTAGCTATCACGCAGGAAAATGTCACGCAGGAGTAAGTTATAAGGCCAAGAAGTGAGCGCAATGAACGTAGGCATCGTAGCCACCACGCAAAAGTTGGTCGACTTTCAACTTTGCGCAATTACCCTGCGTTGACATTTCACAGCTGATTAATATTTTGTTTGTTTTAAAATTCTGTATGCTGAACATCATAAGTTTCAAAGAAAATTTAATTATGGTGGTGAAAACTTTTAATAATAATAATATTGTGGTCCCAATTTATTATTAATACAGTTAACAAAATTCATTTAAATTTCATCTTGACGCAGTCATCAATGGCCATTGTGTTCACCATGTTTGGTGGCTACGATTTTGATACTTCATCACAGCATTATGCGTGGTGGCTGCGATGCATTCTGTTCCAAGCATAACAATAGCTGAGACAACTTACAACTAGATGTGCAAAACTCCATATAAAACCGGAACACTTTTTGAAAGCTCTTTAACTTTTTATTCAACCAAAGAAAGCTATGATGGCGAAGAATTTATATGGTATAATACAGCAAGAGAGAGAGAGAGAATGTGTAGAGCTTTCTATTAGAGGGTCATTAGCTCGTTTTAGTTGGACCACATTTTTGTGAGGTTTTACACATCTAGATGTACAGGCTCAAACAGATTACACTTTAGTGCGCGGCGCGACATCGCGGCAAAATGAACGGTGAAATTTTTCCTCCGCGCTGTCACAGATTGCAATAAGAGCGCAGCAGTGTAGATCAGCGCTCATTGGTACTACAGATTTTCATGAGATGTTGCCTACCCCAAACATAATTTTTTTGTTGGTACCACTGAAAGTGAACAGAAAATTTAGGATTAGAAATGACTACGCGTCAAAAATTTTCGCCGCGCTGTCGCGTCGCGTTCAATGCGTGATGCACAATAGGAAATACATGTTCTCTAACATTTTGCCGCGTTGTCGCGCCGCGCACTAAAGTGTAATCTGTTTCAGCTTTATGTTGTCTCAGATAATAGTAATCATGTGATGCCACTCTTAATTCGCTTCTCTTGTTCCAATGAGAGAAGAACATTCCTCTTGGCGCTAAAAGCTCATAAGCAGCTAAAATTAAATGACCTGAAGGGCTTTACGGCAGATAGTAGAATTTTTATTAATGAGAGTCTCACACCACTAAACAGCAGCTTTTTGCGTGAAGCCCTCAAGTTGTTCAGCAGCGGAGAGTTATGCAAGCCACAGACGATACAACTGTTGACCAACCGTTGGACCAACAGTTGTATGGTAGTCCACACACGATACAACTGTTGGACCGATTTCTTCAGCAATAATTTCTTCCGAAATAATGTCATCGGTTGTCAAAAAAAAAAAAATGTGCATTTGTTTTTCAGCTGTGATTATGTCTTTGAAAATTAATAATATATCAATAAACTCTTCCCAGAAGTCCTTATACTTAATTGACACCATTTTGGTTTGTTTTTTACAACGCATTTACCATAAAAAACTTGACAGATAATGAAATCGGATCAACGGTTGAACAACAAGCCCACACACCATACAACGGTTGCATATACAACAGCGGTTGACCTGCATGCACATCCAACCATCCAACCGAGCTTGATTGTTGGATGCTTCGTACCAATTGGCCCACACACCATACAACGGTTGTATGCCAACACAGATTGGTACAACAGTTGGACCAACAGTTGTATCGTCTGTGGCCTGCTTTAGTTCAGTCTACTCTGATAATGGATTCATTCGTTTATGTAAAATTTGTTAAAGATGATCGCCCTACTAAAGTATGTGACTTAGAGCAATTACATGCGCTTGCATCTGCGGCGTCTACCGCTTCCAAAAACAGTCAATGCGGGGATGCATGATCAATAAATATGTTTTGTTTAAAAATATGGAAAAAGGAATAAAGATCTGTAAACGTCTTTTACCATTTAGAAACTTAAAGAATAACTCGCATTTTCACTTGAGTAAACAACAACTTTGAGTAATAAAAATTGTCTCTCCATTGAAAGCTTTGCAAAGCTTTTGAAATATTTATACAGGAAAAAGCCGTTATCAGTTCATAACTCTCTTTGCCGTTGGAAGCTTTTGTAGAAGTGTTGTGCATAACGAGTTAAAGACTTTTAAAGTGTTATTCCATTGAACTGTCACTGCAAGTGTTAATTTATACAGAATGTAAAGCGCAGCAAGTAAAAGTTTAGTGGTTGTTGAACGTTGAGACAATTTTTCAGTTATTTTGTCGAAAAAATAGATCGATCACTATTTCAAAGTGGAGTGTTCAGTTCAAGTTCTTCTGAGGCAAACATGAATAAAAAAAGTCGGTCGCATAAGATGTTAGATAAAGTTCTTTCATCAAAAGAAAACTGCCATGGGGGAAGCACTTTCAATTGCCAGCGAATCCTGCATGTGATGGAAATTTTTTAGTAAGTAGTATATTACATTTCACTTATATCGATTACAGTTACATTAAAATATTAATTTTTCTCTTATATGACTTGTTCTCATGCAGTTATCTAACACGTCCTCATCATCACCGTTATGTTTGAGTGAAAACAAAAGCAATAAAATGAACTTGATGATGGAAGACTGTACGCCGCGTGACTTAGAATTTGACATAGTTAGTAAAAATATTGATTACCTATTAGTTTAATGAATTTTTTAATTAATAAATTTGAATATGTACTTAGAATACTGATTATCGTGAGACAAACAGGGCAAATTATTGTGAAACTAAGCAAGTAATTTTGGTTGGTAATGAGGATGTCATGTTGATGCCTCGTCAAGATTGTCTTACACAGCAGGAGGATGTTTCGATGCTAAAGGGTTTTTGAATAAGAGGTGTTATTTTGATATTCAAAGAAAATGCCATTTTTTGAGATAAATGATCGGATCTTTATTTCATTATAAAGAGGAAGGTATGCCGTTAATAATAGAAAATAACATCAGCCAAATGACCACCACGACCACGCCTACAGGACCATATCTTTTTCATGAAATTTTCCATAACCAAATCGCAAAGTGGCTGCCCTATGTCCTCGATAGCCTCACGAATTCCATCTTTGAGGTCTTGAATCGACGCTGGGCTGTTGGCGTAGACCTTCTCTTTCACGTGGCCCCAAAGGAAGAAGTCGCAAGGTGTTAAGTCACAAGATCTCGGTGGCCAATTGTGATCACCTCTTCGAGAGATAACACGGTCCGGAAACTTTTCCCGTAAAAGATCAATGGTTTCGTTGCTTGTATGGCACGTAGCGCCACCTTGTTGAAAGTAAACGTTGTCCAGATCAATACCATCCAATTTCGGCCATAAAAAATCATTAATCATCTGTCGATATCGCAATCCATTCACCGTAACTGTTGCTCCAGCCTCATTTTCGAAAAAGTAAGGTCCAATGACCCCGCGGGACCATAAACCGCACCAAACAGTCACACGTTGAGGATAGAGAGGCTTTTCAACAATAATTCTTGGGTTTTCCGAGCCCCAGATGCGACAATTTTGCTAGTTGACGAAGCCATCGAGGTGGAAATGGGCCTCATCACTCAAGATGAGTTTTCGATGGAATTCCGGATCATTTTCATGCATTTCAAGGACCCAATCAGCAAAGACTCGACGTTGTTGATGATCGGCCGGCTTGAGTTCTTGTGTTAACTGAACTTTATAAGCCTTAAGACCCAAATCTTTATGAAAAATACGGTATAATGACGTTTGTGGAATGCCTAATTCCAAGGAACGACGAGGAATGGACAAACCTGGGTTTTCTTCAACACAGCAGCAATATTCTCGGCTGTTCTTGAGCGACGTGCACGGGTTTTATTCCTCACATCACTAACTTGTCCCGACAGCTCGAATTTTTCTACCAATTTCTGTATTGCGGTCCGACAAGGTGCTTCACGACGACCCAAAAATGATCGAGTTTTACGAACCGTCTCTGCCACATTTTCACCATTTTTATAGTGAATTTTAATAATTTCAATGCGTTGTTGAATCGTGTATCGTTCCAGTTTTATTAATGGCGTAGTTTCTACTTGTCAAATGTGAAAAAATGACAGCTCCAAAAGTGACATCTACCGAAATAGCGGGCTAATTAAAATAACACCTCTTATTGGAAAACCCAAAACTTGGACGGTCAAAAGACAGAGTACGAACCACCGACGACAAAGTTGATAAGCAGAAGAAGAAACATCCGATTTGCCCGCCTTCCGTGCTGAAATACAATACGAAGTGCCACTTAAAATGCGAAGAAGTATTCGGCGAAGATGAAAGGGAATCAATTCATAGGTCCTATTGGTGTCAGGATTGTAACAAAAAAAGAATTTGGCTCAATGGCTTTCTGAAGATACGTCCTACAAAAAAACAACTGAAAAATGCTGTCAAACAAAGGAACAATGTAATAAGGTATGAGCTACCTAAGTCTGACAGAAAAAATCATCAAGTCTGTCAGTCTTTCTTTTTAACTACTCTGGGATATAAGTGCAATTCTGTTGTGAATTCTTTCTTGAAATCTAAACAGGACGAGGATGGCTCACTACTAGTTTCACCTAAGACAGACCAGCGATGCAAAAGCACACCTTCCAATAAAAAAGATGATGAGCTAATAAAAAACCACATACTTAAATATGGCCCGCGAAAATCGCATTACAAATTGCACCATGCGCCAAACAGATTGTACCTTCCTCTTGATCTAACAATTCAGTTTATGTGGAATGATCTTAATGTCATTTATCCCGAATCACTGGTTAGCTATGAGACCTATAGGAAGCAAATAAGAAAACTTAGTATTAGTTTCTATGAGTCTAATGTTGAGGCATGTAGTTTTTGCGCTATGGTGGATGCAAATCCTACTCCAGAATATATAAAATCCAAAGAGGATCATATTGCAAAGGTATGTTTAAAACTTTCTTTTTACACTCGGCAACCTATTCTCGATAGTTTAGTTTCAACCACATAAATTAGTTTGTGTATTTATGTATATCTTTCCAGAGTGAAGCTGCTCGCATTGAATAAAAAAGGGATATTGAAAAGTTTTCAACAGATGAAAGAGTTATTCTATGTTCATCAGATATGCAAGAAGTAGTGTTATTACCAAGGATGCCTGAATTTAAGAATCGTTCTTCACGTCCAGACTTCTTGTTTTCAATGAAACATTCGCCTCAATGAAAAAGAATGCTAAGAGCGAGAACATTTTTGTAACATGGCGCGAAGCAATCACCGGGAGAAAAAAGGAAGATGTGGCCAGTGCATTTATTACGTTTCTTACCCATAATAGAGACGCTGAACATATAATTCTCTGGATGGACAACTGCACCGGAAAAATAAAAACTTTTATTTATATTCCAGTTTTATTGCCTACCTAAATTCAAAAAATAACATGACAAAATCCATAACGCTAAAGCTTCTCACAGTTGGACATACCTTCATGGCAGCAGACGACCTTCACGGACACATAGAGCAGAATATGCGCCGCATGAAGAATGTCTACGATTTAAATGGCTATATTAAGGCATGCGAAAAATGTTCAAAGCGATCCAAAATTATTGAGATGCAATCAAATGATTTGATCAAAGTTAATGCTGTAATAAGGAATCGGTCAAAATCTAAAACTGAAACTATACCTTGTATAAAAGATATTGTTGAGGTAAAATTAGCAAAAGGCTCACAGGAACTTCAATGGGAGGGACGATTTGATGAAGAGTCCTATAAGAAAACGATTAATTTTATAAACCCCAAGAGTGGTGGATCGGCAACGTATGAAAAAACTGACGGTAAATGGAGAGGGCTCTGTTCCAAGAAAACAACGGGCTTATAAAAAAATTTAATTGACAAGATTCCTCCAAATAGGCGGGGATTTTGGGTAAATATTCCCATAAACGAGGCTTCCAAAGACCTTTTAGAAAAAGGAATATAGGAGCCGCATTTTTATTTTTAAATGAGACAATTGGATTTATTTTGCTTTATCTTACAAGTACCTGAATTTTATGGTTTTCAAAATTTTATTTTGTTACTTTTTATTTTTACCCTTTTAAAACGAAAAAATGGTGTTGTTAATAAATACATTTTTCTATTATATTATGTTTTATTCTAAAAATTCATCGCAGTTACTAATTTGTTTTTACATATGAATCAAGGAAGCATTTTCACTCATTTTACAGAGTTATAATACCTTACAGCTTTTTACCTTTTGCAAGCTTTTCGGACATACTAAAGCTTTTTGAGGAATAAGACTTTATACTAACATAACGCTTTTTCCTGTTATTAAACACATAAAGTACATATGATGGAGAAATGGAATAACAAAATAATCCACTTAAAATAATTATTTAAACAATTTGATGTATATATATTTATAAAAAAAGTCTAGAAAAATATTTCAGACTTTGCTACATAAAGATTTTCAAACTTAGATACATTTCTAACCCCTTAATGATAATCGTAAACTTCAAAGTCGTTTATCTCGAAATGGTGATTTTTTTTATAACGTGTTTTACCTTAGCACGGTAGTGTGGGTGTGCATTCTTCAGTTTCATTATTTTAGAGTCATACTTTACAGTCTAATTTTTGCCGCAGTGGATCGCGATTGCTTGTCTGCCTGGTGTTCGCCGTTTTTTGTACGCTACGTATAACTTTAATGGATGATTTTCGGGATCCGTGTTTCAAGGTAAGAACCATGGCTAATATTCTTAATAGTGATCAACCTGGTTTAAATGTCTTTTACTTAAATGCTTGGAGCATAAAACATAAAATAGGCGAGTTAATGGAGATGTTTGCTCGGACGAATGTGCATGTATTAGTTATTAGTGAATCGTGGTTAAATATAAATGTCCCTTCGCTTTTGGTTTCATTACCGGTTTTTTTTTTTAATTCTACGCAATAACAGAGTGCACAAGATTGGTGGCGACGTGGCCATATTTGTGCGGGACAATTTTAGGTCCAACATCTTATATCAGTCATCTTTTTCTACATTGGAGTTCCTTTGTGTGGAGATAAATACTGGGCTTGATAAATGCGTCTTAGTATCGGCCTATTGCCCGCCCAGGCAATTTAACGTGGAAATGGCTGTTGAATTTGAGCAATGCATCTTCAATTTATCGCATAAATATGCGGATTTGGTTGCTGCTGACGATATTAATGTTAATATTCTTGATAATAGCATATTAACTGACAATCTCCTTTCACTACTTCAATCCAGTTCATCTTAATTTACTAAATCATGGTCCAACTCACTTTTCGGTCACCTCCGCCTCTCAGTTGGACCTTATACTTGTAACTGACCCTAAGTCTGTATTGCGTCACGGCCAGCTTACTCCTCCATCAAATTTTGATCATGATTTTTTATATTTAAAGTATGACATTCCCATGTTTAGACCTACATCTCTCAACAATGACATTAGCTTTCGTGATTATAAAAGGGTAAACCGCGAACTTTTGTATGAGGTGTGTAGGAGTATTGACTGGAACATCAGTCTTGAGCGTGATACGAGTACCGCACAGAACAGTAATCAGTCCTCCTCACTTTCTCCGCTGGATCTGCAAGTCAATGTCCTCAACGCAAAAATTCTGTACCTGCTAGACAAGTATGTTCCTCTTCAGTCGAGAAGTCTTGCTATAGATCATTGTTTTCCTCCGCGATAAGAAATTTAATTATAGAGCGCGATTTCCTGCATCACTGGTACAAAATGACTAAAACACTGAGTAGCTTACTGGCATTCAAACGGATTCGAAATCTTGTTAATAGTAAAGTTCGAGATGTTAAGCGAGCGTTCTATGCTGACAAATTGGACACTACTATCCCTTCGAAAAAACTCTGGCATACTTTGTAACGCATAGTAGCAACGTTACACAACAACGTCTACACTACACATTTTTAATGCCTGTTTAACTTACAGTGAATTTCCCTCACTTTGGAAGGAAGCTGTAGTGGTTCCCGTTACTAAAAACTCCTCTGCAAGTGAGCCAGGTGACTTCAGACCAATTAGCATATTATGATTCCTTGCTAAGGTGCTGGAAAAAATCATGTCTAAACAAATACAACAGTATCTATTCCAACGTAAACTTCTCAGTCACAATGGCAGACTGGCCTCCGCGCTGGTCATAGCTGTGCAGCTCTATTAAAAATAACGACTGATATTAGAACAGCCCTTGACAATGATCATCTCGTGTTCTCGTGTTCTTAGTTCTTTTAGATTTCTCCAAAGCATTCGACACCGTGGACCATTCCAGCTTCTTGTACTTTTTGATTTTAGTTCCCCTGCTGCCAAACTTATTGTTAGATTCTTAACTAACCGTTGCCAGCAGGTCAAGGTCGCTAATCACGTCTCCTCGACAATCAGTGTGACATGTGGTGTTCCTCAGAGATCTATTTTGGGTCCTCTCATGTTTAGTTTGTTCATCAACGATTTACTTACTGTTGTTTTACACAGCAAAGTTCATATCTATGCTGATGATGTCCAACTATATCTTAGTCGTCCCATTGGCTTGGTTGAAGATTGTGTTAGTAGGGTGAATGAGGATTTGGAACGAATTCAAGAGTGGTCTGTCGTGAATGGCCTCTCATTGAACCCCACCAAGTCGGTGGCCTTACCCTTGTACAGACACACTATCGACCCCTCACACCTACCCCATATTCTTCTGGAAGGCTCTCAAATTTCCTTTGTTTGTCGGGTAAAAAATTTAGGCTTTTTATTGAGTTCTAGATTGACTTGCTGTGACCATGTAAAAGCGATAATTAGCAAAGTGTACGGAGCGCTTAGACGGCTGGTGAAGTCTTTGTTATTACCACATTTTTCATTTGGATCCTTTATATTCCCTATACTAGATGCCGCCTACAAGCGGAAACTGGAAGTAGCTTTCAATGATTGCACTAGATTTGCATTTGGTTTGCGACGATTTGACAATCATTGATTGCTGTCTGGACATTTATACATACTTACTGCGTAAAGCATTTCTATCAATTCATAAAATTCTGTACAGTGGCGTACCTTCATACCTGTTCGATTTTATTAATTTTATGCATAGTGAAAGACATTTGAATCTAGTTTTATCTCGCTTTAAACACTTAGTACTTGATGGTTTTTGCTTTGTCCACATAACTCGCGTTTGGAATACACTTCCACCTGAGATTCAGTGTATAAGATCGGTGGCATCTTTTAGGCGTTTGATCAGTGATTTTCTGCGTCATCCTTAATGCTTCTGCACACTCACTTGGCACTTGGGATATTTTTCTTTTCTTCTTTGTTCAGTTTTAGTTTTTGATTAACTTGATTAACTTTGAACTTTCTTTATAATAATCTCGGATTGTCGTTTTTCTTATTAGTTTTCTTATTTCATTGTATTTTTTTATTTTTACTTCTTTATAGTGATTTTATGTTTTTCATATTGGTTCTCTCTAGTGCCTAACTCTCCAATTATAGAATTATAGCTTTTCTTGTTTAATTTACTTAAGTAAAGACTTTTGTCTTATTGTACTGATTTTGAAATAAATAATTGTAATTGTAATTATTACCACCCGTCTATGAACATAGCGAAACACCCCGTATAATATTTATTTTGTTAAACGTATTACTAAAAATAAATGGAAGTTGTTCAAATAATAAAGTAATTATTTTTTATACGTTATAGTAAGCAGAACAAAATTAATATAAAGATTAATTTGTAATTTTTTTTACAGGTATTTTATGCTACAACCCTCCGCAAACATCAATTTACCATACGGTAATTAAAATTTCAACTATTCCATGAAGAATAAGCTAACTAGTCGTCTTTTCTAGCACTTAATTTTAGATCTGGATCCGCATTAGAGGACTACTCACCGAAGCATATGGTAAAAACCTTTCCACTTGTTGCTAGTGATTCTACAGGTCAAACAAATGAATTTCCATCATTTATCGGACTTCTAACCTATGCATTGGGCTTGGGAACATCTTTGGTGTCCCGTCCAGTGGTAATAAGGGATCCCGGACTAAGTTTTGCTGCAAGCCTTCCAACAATTACACATGGAATTTTAAACTATTTGAACGGAAATACTAATTTGAATAATCCAAATAATGATAACCCCAATAACAACAATCTAAACAATTTCCAATCATCTACCTTAAGTGACCCATTTGGAACGAATACTATTAGCACCACAGCACAACAACAAAGCTCTTTTACGCCTGTAAGCAATTTCCAAAAATTTCCTAGCAATAATCCTAATGCTGATAATCTTAATACATTAAATAACCAACAACAACCACAATTGCAAAACACTAGATTCGGCAGTTCACCTATATTATATAATGCCAATCAGCAACTGAATCCAAATGAAATTTATGTTCCATATGGAGCAGGAAATCAGCAAATCAATGCTCTACAACAACAACAGCTACAAACGTTACCAGTTAGGGCACCTGTGCAAATAATACCTGGTCAATCAACTCCGTTATATTCTGCTACCTCACGGCTTCCAATGATTAGGACTTATCCCTCTTCATTGCCGGATTCCAAGGACTTAGATCAATATATTGCAGACCAATACACTGTTTCTATCATTATTGAGGATGATGGTAGAGATGATTCAGTAAGCCCAACTCTATTCCAATTATCTTCAGGACTAGTCGAACTTTCCTTGGAAGGGCTTTCTCAAGCCGAAGTATCTACAAGCGAATCATCTAAAGTCGGTATGTCAGAAGAAATTGATCCGAAACTCGAAGAAGATAATGCCAAGGATTCTACGAAAGCATCGAAGGAAATAATCGAGTAATTAAAAAATAATTTAACTGGGAAGAAAATAATACATAAATTATTTTAAAAATATTTTGATTGTTAAGCAAACTATTATTAGCTTAGTAGAAAATGCAATAAAAACTTGGCTACGGAAAGACTTCCAAACATTTTCAATGCTCATTTCCACATATTTCTGTATAATATACCTACCACTTCCAGTTTCAACCCTCCTTCTTGCAATAGAGTTAATGCCTGATTTTCATGTCAGCTAATATAGACGCGGCCTCATCTTAACGATTAATCATCGCTGAGCAGCCACAGCAAACCACCAATACAATTTTCATGGCGACATACAAAATAAAAACTCCGGAAAAATCCTAAAATTATTAGTGGAAACAACAGCTAAGGCAATAAAAATAATAAAAACGTTACCATTTAGATTGTTGGTTAACAATTTTATCGAAAAGTTTAATGCTATAAGGCAATGTGCTTGACATTTCAAGAAGGGCTGACTTATCTCCCATGACTAGGGACTTCATTCTAGTCACGGCTAATAAGCTGAAAATCAGGCATAAGGAGTGATGAGTTTTGTTCGGTTATGGAAACCCATGTATACATGAATCAAAATATAGCCGTTTCCAAGCCAACCTTGCAACTCAACAATTAAATGAGTAAGGAATGAATTAGGATTTAATAATTCCGTTGCTATTCATACATATTAGACAGACCTAAGTACGCAACGCGGAAGAGCTTGATTAATTTTGCTCGGGTTTTATACTCTAGATGATGAAATCGTAGGGTATACTAAGTTTATAATTCCGTTTGTAACACATATAAAAATTTATAGTAGAGAAAAATGGATTGGACCCCCTAGCATAATTTTGTTATTTTGATTTTTACATGACCGTTCGTCCGTCTGTCCGTCCTCACGAAAACACAAGAACGCGTGTACTTAGAGAGCTGAAATTTTGCAGATGGACTTTAAAAAAAAAAGTTATATTAAGTTCGAAAATGGGTAACTCCTTCGTGGGGTTGCCATAAAAAATTTCGTTTTCCATTATATATTTGGACACTGTCTGAAAACTCATCAACCTAGTCAGCTGAAATTTTGTATTTTTCATAAAAATAGTAAATATAATTTCAAAAATGGACTAAATCTGGCACCCCGTTCTTGGTGTTGCCATATATTGCCATATAAAAATTTAAGATTTTTACGTATACTTTGAAAACCATCAGTCCTTTACTTTATTTCTTATTAAAAAGTTCTTCAGAATATGGAATCCTGTTAAATTGGTTATAATCGTTTTTACTCTCCGACGAACCATTCCAGAAATACACTGACGCACTATACAATATTGTGGTAAGCTATCTCTGTAACAAGAAAGATAGAAATATGTTATGTCGATACACATCTTCCCTCTTTTTATTGCTGAAACCATGAAAATATGTCCAGGGGCCTTTTTGGCATTGATTCCTCGAAGGGTCTATGCAGTCTGGAGTCAAGCTTATCCAAGAAACTGTGTTTTAAGGTCATTGGTGGTGTTAAATTGATGGCATCTTTATAAACCGCTCGAACTAACTGTAGAGATACAAAATCCATAGTTAGTCATAACTTATTAAAGAACAATATCAATAAGTCAACGACCGTAATTTCATTTTTTAATATGCAATTTCTACCTTCACTTAGCTATGCAATTCTTACATTCACCAAAGTTCTATGTCAGCAATTGCATGGAAGTACAAGTGAAATTACGGTCGGTGACTTTGCCTACGAAGTAAATTTATGCTGATCTTGTGATTTGTGTTTCATTGACATAAATTTTTGTTATATTTGTTTTTATTTTATTGTCATCCTATGTATATATGTATAGTAATTATTGTATAAATAAGCGAATCAAATTAATAAAAATTGAATTGATTATCAGATAGCAATCGATCAAGTTTAAATTATATTCATCAGTTCACAGTGCATTCATTGGTCCTTCGAGCTTGCTTTGTTGAACTTAGTGTCTTCAAAGCAGTACAAAATTTCTGCAGAACTTAGTGTCTGCAGTTAATTGTTATTCAGCGCAGAAATTCCTGTTGAACCTAGTGTCCTCAGGCAATTTATTTACTAATAATAAATATTTTTTCCAGTCCTAATACCTAAAGCAATATTGGCGAGAAGCGAAGAAGTCCGTTCAATCTAGTAACATCAGCTACTCGAAAATTCAACGAATATTTACTACTATGGAGCAGTTAATTAAAGCAAACAAGGCATATGCTGTAAAACTTCAGAAATTTTTAACAAACCACACCAAAGATTCTGACGTACGTAAAACAAGGGATTATTTTGAAACCCGTTTGATTAAAATAAGCAAGCTATGGGAAAGTTTTGACAAAAGAAATGATGATCTGGAGCTATACCGTGAAACTAATTCAGAACAGCCATACTTTAAAGAGAATTTTTATGACACCGTGGAAAAATTGTATGAAGAAACACGGGATATGTTAGAAAATTCCTTGGCGGATTTAATGTCAAGAGCGAAAATCACTGAAGTATTGCAAGATCAACTGAAGGTAATAAAGAAGCAATATGCCATTATAGAAACTCTACAAAAGGCATCGGTTTCAATTAAAGAAGAGATTAAACAAGAGGTATCTGCAGCTTACTGTATGCAAAAAATCAAGTTGGTGAATGACTATTGGGAGCACCTTGTCCGCAACCATGGAGAGATCATGTCGATGGGTAGAACAAAACACGAATATATGGAGAATGATATATTCTCAAGCATTGAGGATGCCTATCAAACTACCACAATTCAACTACCAGAAGTATTGAATAAATTAAATCCTCAAGCTAAAAATTCGATCAGCACCAACGAGTCAAAGGGAACACAAATAAAGTTGCCAAGAGTCGATATTCCGTCATTTAACGGTGACTATATCAAGTGGCAATCATTTAGAAATTTGTTCTATAAAGATGACAAGATGTCTGGAGCTCAAAAATTATTCTATCTCAAAAGCAATCTTATAGGTGACCCAAGTGAACTCATACAGCATCTACAAATAACAAACGAAAACTTTGAGACGGCCTGGGAAATTCTTGAAAAAAGATATAACAATAAGAGGACTCTCTTGACAGCGCAATTAAATATACTTCTAAAACAACCTTCACTGTCCAAAGAATCAGCGGACGGCTTGAAGAAGTTACATGACGTGACAATTGAATGTCTAGAGGGTATCAAAAATCTAGGCATAGATACGAAAAATTGGGATCCATTGATCATACACATAATCATAACAAAATTGGATAAAGAAACTCACCGAATTTATGAAAAATCCGTGGCCACACCAAGAGAAGTTCAAGAACTAAGCAAATTTCTTGAATTCCTAGAAAATCGATTTCGAGGTCTTGAAGCAGTAGAGCCATCGAAACCAAAACAACCCGAAAGAAATGGGAAAAATACAAAAGTATACCTGGGAATGATTTCAAAGCATTGCGCTATCTGTGGGGAAAATCACAGACTATATCATTGCGAAACATTTAGTAAGCTAAGCGTACAACAACGACTAAAAGCTGTAAAAAAGGCAAACCTTTGCCAGAACTGCCTAGTAAAAGGCCACAATATACTACAATGTAAAAGCCGGTACACCTGCAAGTTATGCCAGAAAAAGCACCACACTCTTTTACATTATCAAAACCAGCAGGCACCATCTTATCAACAAAGTAATTATCCAAGAAAGGAAGCAATTCGAGATGATAGCTCACCAAACGAAGCGGTTGCAGCCCACTTTGCGAAGAAATCAAAGGGGTATGACGTATTACTGGCAACCGCTCTCATACAAGTAATCAATAAATCAGGAGATGCTGTGCTACTCAGGGCATTACTTGACCAAGGGTCTCAAGCAACGTTCATTACTGAGAATGCAGCTCAGCAATTAAGATTACCTAGAAGAATCACAAAATCCAGTATAGAGATTACAGTAACGCCACGATTTAAATCAACATTCTCTCTCACAACCACAGCCCTCGTATTAAAAAATCTCACAAGAAAATTGCCTACAAATAAAATCATTCCAACTAACTGGACGCATACCGAAAACCTGGTTTTGGCCGATCCAACATTCCATAAGCCGGGAAGGATTGACATCATATTAGGAGCAGAAGTGTTCGGGAAGGTAATACTAGGCAATCTTCTGCGTGGAACCGAAGATGCTCCCGTTGCCCAACAAACAGAGCTGGGGTGGATATTATCTGGAGCTATTAGTAACAGCAACAACGAGAATAAACTTATTTGCATGGTATCAGAAATAGATATAACCAGCGAGCTGCAGAGATTTTGGGAATGCGAAGAACTGGCAGCCGAAACTATTACCACACCAGCAGACATTGCTTGTGAAAGTTACTACCAACAAACGCACAGACGGGACGAGAGTGGTCGATATATCGTTCGCCTTCCATTTAAACAAATTCCTAAAGAAGCCAATTTGAGCAGATTAAGAGAACTAGCGCTTGCCCGACTGTTCCAAATGGAGCGAAAATTTAACCAAGACAAAGTATTTGAAACCATGTATAAGGATTTTATGGAGGAATACCAACGCTTAAGTCATATGGTTCCAGCCGAAGATGATGGTGAGATAAAATACTACCTACCTCACCATGCGGTTTTCAAACAAGACAGTACAACAACCAAATTACGTGTCGTCTTCGACGCTTCGGCCAAAAGAAACAACACCAGATGTCTAAATGATATCATGATGACCGGTCCTCAACTGCAAGGAAGCCTAATCTCCATTCTATTAAGATGGAGAAAACATAAAATAGTATTCACGGCGGACATAGAAAAAATGTACCGCCAGATAAAAGTGGATGTGAGAGGTCAGCAGTATCAATGTATTCTTTGGCGAGAGTCTCCAAATCACCATATCAAGGAAAATAAGCTGACGACCGTTACTTACGGCACAACCTCAGCACCATTTCTCGCAATACGCACTCTGCAGCAACTCGCGCAAGATGAAGAAAAACAATACCCTATCGCATCCAGAATCATACTGAGCGATACTTATGTAGACGACGTAGTCTCAGGAGGCGCTTCCATGGATGAAGCAATAGAATCTTGTCAGCAGTTAATAAACATGCTAAAGGGCGGAGGTTTCAAGCTTCGCAAGTGGACAAGCAATAAATTCAAGGTTGTTAAGGATATACCCTATGAGTTTCGAGAACAACCTCGCTTTATAGATTTCCAGAAAGAACAGACTATTAAGGCACTTGGAGTGCACTGGAACTCTATAACCGACAATTTCAAAATACACGTTTCAATAAGCATGTACGACAACCCCACAACAAAGCGGAATGTAGCATCCGAGGCGGCGAAAATCTTTGATCCTGTTGGATTACTATCGCCGGTAGTAGGATGAACCATTATCAAGTACATTATTAACTAGATGGTTACAAATAAAGTCTGAACTCCCAAAATTAGAAGAAATTGAGATTCCACGATGGATTGGGTTCACAGGAAAAGACACTAGCTGCGAGCTTCACGGGTTTTCAGATGCGTCAGAAAAGGGCTACAGTGCAGTAATATATCTGCGAATTACACGAAAATCGCATGTTCAGACAAACTTAATAACCGCCAAAACTAAGATAGCCCCACTGAAAACAAAGCTGACAATTCCAAGATTAGAATTATGTGGAGCAACACTACTCGCTAGACTGATAAACGAGACTAGAAAAAGTCTAGAAATCGATGACTTAAGGTGCTATGCCTGGACAGATTCAATGATAGTTCTGTCATGGATACAAGAAGATGCGCATAAGTGGCAAACATTTGTGGGGAATCGAGTTGCACAAATACATGGATTATCAGACAGAAATACATGGTTTTACGTGCGATCATCCGAGAACCCTGCCGACATCGCCTCTAGAGGAATATCGCCATCACTGCTCAAAGATCATACTCTTTGGTGGCATGGACCTTCTTGGCTTAGCTCCAAGGAAATATCGTTTCCGTCAAACCCAAAGGAGACAACTGACCTAGAGAAGAAAGTGTTGACGGCACATTCTTGTTATGATTCCAAAGCCGAACATGAGAAAGATGATTTTCAAGAACTAAACTTGTATCAAGAGTTGCTCGAAAGATTTTCAACATTAGGAAGATTACAAAGAGTAACAGCATACATTAAAAGGTTTGTGCAAAATATGAAGGTAAGCAAGGCGAACCGTACGTCTGGGTACTTGACAGTAAATGAAATCGAAGAAGCACTAGTACCACTAGTGAAGACTACCCAACAGCAAGTCTTTAAAGATGAAATAGCCCAGTGTTGAATAGAACAACCACTAAATAAGAAGAGCAGATTACTTCCTCTATCACCGTTTATAGACTCTAAGGGGATATTACGAGTAGGCGGAAGATTACATCAAGCAGAACTATCATACGATCGTAAGCATCCTATTATACTGCCCTACAAAAGCCGGCTGACAACACTAATGATGGACAAAATGCATAAACTTACCTTACATGGAGGAAACACCTTGACTTTGGAAGTCACAAGACAGCAATTCTGGATATTAAATGGCCTGAAAGCAGTTAAAGGGTTCATACTTCAATGTATAAGCTGTCATAGAAACAAAGCTCAAATGACCGAACAAATGATGGGAATGTTACCTAAGGCAAGAGTGATCTCTACTCGACCCTTCAGCCAGTCGGGGGTAGATTATGCTGGACCATTCGAACTTTTACTGGCAAGAGGAAGAGGAAACAAATCGCACAAGGGCTATGTGGCAATATTCGTCTGTTTAACGACAAAAGAGATTCACTTGGAGGTAGTAACCGACCTCACATCTCAGGCATTTATAGCTGCCTTCAAGCGATTTGTCGCGAGAAGAGGACACATCGCTCATATTTACAGCGATAATGCAACTAATTTCGTTGGCGCTAACAACATACTTAGCAAATTACACACACAAAAGTCGTATAAAGATGACGTGCAGAATGCACTACAAGAAATCGACACACAATGGCACTTCATTCCTCCAGCCTCTCCTCATTTTGGTGGCTTATGGGAAGCGGGTGTCAAAGCTATGAAACATCATATGCGCCGTGTAGTCGGTGATAGCAGGCTGACATATGAGGAAATGTGTACACTCATGACTCAAATTGAAGCATGCTTAAATTCGCGACCGCTGTGCCCAATATCTGAAGATCCTGAAAGCTTGGAAGTGCTTACTCCAGGTCACTTCTTGACTGGCTCTACATTACTTGCCGTACCTGAAAGAAATCATCTTGAAAATAATCCAAATGCTCTTGATAAGTGGCAACGGGTAGGACGGATGCATCAGGATTTCTGGAGAAAGTGGTCATCCGAATACCTCTCAAGGCTACAGCAACGTCCTAAATGGACTCAACGACAACCGAACCTACGAATTGGAAATCTGGTACTAATTAAAGACGAACAGCTTCCACCAACAAAATGGGCACTTGGCCGAGTGATAGAAACGCACCCTGGACTCGATGAGCTAACTAGAGCAGTAACACCCCAAACAAAGGGATCAAGGATCAAACGACCAGTCACTAAAGTGTCGCTGCTTCCTATAATCGACAATCACATGAATGAATCGGTTGATCCAAAGAGGGCAAAATAATTAATTCTCATTGCATTCAAAGCTCGAACAAAAGGCGGAGTGCTCAAACTCACTACATGAAAATAGAAATGTTAAACGCACCCGACAGCCAAATACAATTCCACCTCATAACTCAAGCTCACTGAGTAAATCATGGCTAACCTTCATGATATTGGCATTGCTCACTATATTAGTTATAGGCCAGCAACCTGATAAACCATATAGTATAACCAGGTTTAAAGAACAAGAAGGAATCTATTTTGAAGACGTATCAGAGATCCAGCTATATTCAAGCGAATGGAATCTTATCATTTACTATGACTTGTCATCATATTGGAAGGAGTTCACAGGGATAAGAAAATCAGTGCAAAGGCTTACAGAAATCTGCCAACAAAACACCCATCTAACAATACCAAAAGAACTATGTAACGCAACAATTTTACAGTTACAACATCAGTATGGTGAATCCTTTCAAATCAATAGTATATTACAACAACAAAATGAAAATGAAAGATTTAGAATCAAACGAGCTCCTCTTGAAATAGTGGGCTCAATCGCAAACAGTTTATTTGGTATCCTTGATCAAGGGTTTGCAGAAAGATACGAAGAGCAAATTCAGAACATCAAGGAAAATGAAGATCTATTGAAAGAGCTGCTAATGAATCAAACATCCATTGCTGAACACACAATTAATGTCATAAAGAAGAATAGTGAGACGTTAAATCATCAAATCACTATCTTGGAACATCATATAGAGACAATTGCAAATGGACTTAATAAAGCTGACGAAGTCTTAAAAACTACGCAAGCCTTTACGTCGGCAGTATTACTAGTAACCCTAAATCTGATAAACTTTCAACATATGCAAAGGAGCTTATTAGCTGTAGTAACCGACACAAAACACGGAAGGCTCAACACACTACTGCTCACACCCATTCAGCTTCGTGAACAACTAAGCATAATTAAAGAGCACTTACCAAAACATCTTAGAGTATCAGGAGATGAAACTTCGAAACCATTACTGCCAATATATAATTCAATGCATGTTAAGATGCGCATCACGCAAAGGAATGTATTATTTGACGTTCGAATTCCATTGCTCAATGCAGAAATGTATCGGCTATTCAAACTTACGCCTATACCTGTGAAACATGCAGATCAGTTCATCCACATTCAACCCTCAACACAATACCTGGCTGTAAACATCCATAAGGACCGCTTTACACCATTAAAAGGGGAAGATATCAAGGAATGCATACAATTATCAGAGGCCCAATTAATTTGCAATCTGAAACAGCCTATATACAGTGCGCAATCGAATCAAAGCAGATGTGAGATAGAACTGCTTAACCACCAGGGAAAATTGTCATCCTTCTGTAAATTACGAAGTATACCATTGAAGAAAATGTGGTATAAGCTACACACACCAAGTACCTGGATCTATATAATGGATGCAGTAACTCATTTCGACATCATATGTGGAACAACGATCCACCCTATAATCCTTGAAGAAAGTGGGATTATACAAATACAGCCTACCTGTATGATAAAGAATCCAACATTATTCATAAGTGCAAACAATCAACAACCAGCAACCTTGAACTCCTCATTTATACCGGAGCAAGAAATTATCTCTTCTCACATTGGCGAATATTTGGCAAGTCAAAATACAACCAACACTTCCATTCCCTTGCTAATTAAAGAGATCAAGGCTGATGATATTGAAGAGCTCCATAAGGCAATTAAAACCCAACAACAGTATATCGCGGGAATTCCTCACCTTCACCGTCACCACATACATCATTATGTTGGATTCTATTCATTGGCAGCTATCATAATCATCAGTGTGGCGTCCTATTTCTTGTGGAAAAAGCGACGAAACAACATGATGCCACAACTAAACCTACCTCAACCAACCCCAAGACGAGCAGGGTCCAGGTCAGAAGAGCAACTCGGTATCATCTTGGAGGTACCCCGATTTGATAATGCGAGGCGGGAGAATGTAGAGATACAAAGTCCATAGTTAGTCATAACTTATTAAAGAACAATATCAATAAGTCAACGACCGTAATTTCATTCTTTAATATGCAATTTCTACCTTCACTTAGCTATGCAATTCTTACATTCACCAAAGTTCTATGTCAGCAATTGCATGGAAGTACAAGTGAAATTACGGTCGGTGACTTTGCCTACGAAGTAAATTTATGCTGATCTTGTGTTTCATTGACATAAATTTTTGTTATATTTGTTTTTCTTTTATTGTCATCCTATGTATATATGTATAGTAATTATTGTATAAATAAGCGAATCAAATTAATAAAAATTGAATTGATTATCAAATAGCAATCGATCAAGTTTTAATTATATTCATCAGTTCACAGTGCATTCACTAACCATCCCCTATAGGGTTTGCATCACGAGAACGGATCGGCCAGACTAGAGGGTTGATAATGAGCCCTAAGGGCCATCTTTTTTCTTATTTGGATCGTAGCGTTAACGTTAACCTTATGATAAATTAAAATATCGACAGCATAGTGCGCAAGATTCGAAGGCTATTCATACGATAAGAAGAAAAGGCCACTTCTACGATTCCATGACCTCTAAAGGCGTTCTACGTGATTAATAACACGCCATAAAAATTTCATATCTGAAAATACCGGGATTCTTTCCACAGATCCCTCCAGGATCCGCACAGACCATGAACGGTTTATAGCTGCATCGTTTTAATAAAGAATACTGTTACTTTTTTCCATAAGTTTAATGCTTTGCTTTGAAGAAATAAAGAGCTCCGCGTCTGAGTGTTTTATGTGCAAACAGCTTTACGTATGGTAGGCAAAGTCGTATACTAGAGTGAAATTGTCGAATGTGACGCTTTTCGGGATATTTGTCCCGTATCGGATGCATGTGTTGCTTGTTGTACGTATTATTGTCAGTGTCAGCAAAGGAGTACCTAAAAGTAAAAAAGACAAGAATTATAAATAATTCTGTAAAGTTTTAGATACTTATCTCAAACTTGATATTCCAGCACATCACCAACGAATTCCCTCGCTGTGTCATAACAATTAATTACTGAAATGGCTAACATAAGAAATGAGTTAATTAAAAGATAAATAATGAAATATTTAATGAAATACCTAAAAAAAAACAAATTATAAGCAATGCATAGTGCCTTACATCCACGGCTCAAAACGTAAACATACCACTGGCATAACAACAACAACACTGTAGAAAGGTGATATTGTGTTGAATTTCAATCATGAGCATTTGGAATATTAACCAAATCACTCATTAAGATCAAAGCAAATATAACCAATTAATGGACACAGAAAGGATTTCAAAACTCATGTTTTTACTGACATCTGTTCGCACTTAAATGAATTAAATGTGAAACTGAAGACAATTATTTTAATATTTGCTATAATTAAAACTTTCGAAACTAAATTAAAAATTTTTAATCGGCACATTATTTCGAACATATATAAATATTTTCCAAACCAAAGATTTTTCTGAAATTTTTCAATCTCTAATGAACGAATTTATTTTAAGATTTAAAGAATTAAAAACATTTCCAGAAAAATTTCATTATGTTCCCTGACACGATATCGGCAGATAAACTTAATTTAATGATTTTTGAATGGCTGAATTTGGAAGATGTTGAGATGCAATGGATTGATTTTCAATCCAGTTCCATATGGATACAAAAGTTTGTCTATTAAAGAAATGAACTGGAAACCATTGAAAATAATCGATTATTGAGTACCTTTCATAAGAATGCGGGAAAAGAATTATTAAAAACATGGGATGCCATTTCTGCGAACATTTAGTTCTTGTAAAAAACTGGCGGTAGCTATTCTATCAATTTTTTCATTCAAATATGCGTGTGAATCAGTTTTTTCTGAATTGAATTTTGTAAAAAGAAAATTTGGAAATAGAATGACTGAAGAATCTAGTGCAGCATGTGTTTTATTAAAAGTATCAAAATATGATCCTGACATAAAACATTAGTGTACCAATAAACATCAATAAATATCCCATTAATATATATTTGCAAATGAATTCATAAATTAGTGTTTTTAAATTATTTTTTTTAATGTCAATCCTTTATTTTTTAAATATTCGATTTCATTTGATTGTCCTTGTTTCAATTGAGTTGCTTCCAAGTCTCTTGTTATGTCAATTTTGATACTGGTTGGTAATATATTCCTCTTTTTGTTCTTACGCGTTTTCGAAAATTAAAAATATTTTTAATTGACGTATTTGTAGCGTTGGTTATTTTTTTTTATTTTCAATTTATTGTACATACACAAATTGTTGCTACATATCTAGTTACAAAGTAAAATGATTATGTATAAAAGCATAATATATATTTAGTATAGTTTTTGTATATTGATTTTTAAAATTGTTTAAATAAAATTCTGAAACACCTATATTTTCATACAGTTTTCTTAATTAGAAACTGTCCAGCACGCCAGCAATGAGATAAGTATTATTTGTAATTTTCTGGCATGCGTAATTTTTTGTTTAGATATGAGTATAATGACCGTTTTCTATAAATTTCCGTGTATTGGGATTTTCGGGCTGGACGGTCAGGAGGAAAAACACCTCTTTAGTTTGTGAGAATTTTATTTGTTCTCCGACGTTTCGGCCAATGTCTCGAACCGTTCTCAAGGACGCAGTCTAATTAAAACATTAATGTAACTATTGCTTGATACAAAAATTAAAAAAATAGAAAACAAAGGCTATTTACGGATTAAACAATATTGTAAAAATATTAACAGATAACAAACAGCAAACAGTAATCAAAAACCACAGTATAAAAAATAAATAAATAAATGAAAAACATGGAACAAGAAACTATTGGAGTTGTGGAAGGTTATCCAACCACTCGTCAAAAACAACTGGTGGGTGCTAGACGTAGCTTTATCATTTCCCAAAGCTCTCCAAATGCGCGCAATAAATGTTATTGATATTGTCTGTATCCGTTTTTTTGTTCACGGTATTAGGAGTTTTCTGAATATATAATGCATCTATCAATAATCTTTTCTTATAGTGTTTTTCGTGATGTAGTGTAGAGGCATTTTCAAAATCTGCTGCATGGTTGGATAATACACAGTGTGTAGTTAGTGTCGTTTTATTTTGGTTTCCGCTTTTTAAGTGATTTGTGGTTAGAAATCCTGTTTTTAAGGAATTGCCCTGTTGTTCCAACATAGCTCATCGGACAATTTTCGTTATTCCTACCCTTGCAGGGTATTTTGTAAATTACGTCCGAACGTAGTTCTTTGGGTGTCGGATTCTTTAGATTAGTGCAACAATTACTTATTGTTTTGCGCGGCTTAAGGCCCAGTTTGATTTGGTGATCCTGGGGTTTCAGGATTTTTTGAAAGCTTTCAGAAAATCCAGGGATATAAATTGCAGCTTTAAATCTCAAAAGACTTTCGGATCCACCCCAATTAACACTTTCAACATTATGTGAGCTATGCTAACAAATCCGGGCCTTTCGAGACCGTTGTCCTAGTTGCATAATTTTAGAGATGACAGTCCTATAGTTGCTACACCTTCTCTAACGTACACGCAGCAGCAGAATAAATTGCTACTCCATCAACATAAATTCTAAGGGCCTGTCCGAATCCAAGTTTGCGTCTTCGTCGTATTATTACAGCTAGTGAAATTAATTAATCAATTAAACTTACTAAGTTTTACTGGCTATCTATATTTTTATCGGTTATTCTTTTGTTTGGGTTTTCGATGTATATCGCTTGTTTTTAGGATTCCGTACCCAAAGGGTAACAGCGGGAATCCTATTACTAAGACTTCGCTGTCCGTCTATCCGTCAGCAGAATCTATCTCATGAATCGTAATAGGTAGACAGTTGAACTTTTCACAGACTGTGCATTTCTATTGGCGATATAATAATAAATATTAAAAATAAAATAAAAATGAAAGGGGCCCCCATACAAGAAACGTGATTTTTTCGTCGTTTTTTTACACGTTTTATTCTCAATCATTATTATTATCATAAGTCGGCATTTTTTTTTCCAATGTCAGCATTATTATTATTTTTTCAAACGATAGCATTATTTTTTATTATTTTTTATTTTTCGTTCTGAAAAAGAATTGGTCTAATACTGCAGCATCCCAATCAAACACCAAGTCAAAGGGACCGCCAAATATCATAGTCAAATTTCCAACCGTATTTGAAAAAATTGACTTTTTTAAAAAATATAAATCTTTTGGTAAGCTGACTGTAGCAGATGTTGGAATAATGGAATGGACCAGCTTGTATATCCGTAAATCATTCTTTAACAGTTAGAAATCGAGAAATCTTCCTTATCCCCCGCAAGCTAAAAGTTGTAAACAAACTCGCTTCTGTTTATATTCTAAATGGAATTACGCGTGTTCGGAAAACAGCCGACTCTATCTCTGTTGCAATTACGAAACTTGAACAGTTGAATGGAATCACCCATGTACCGAACACAGCTGACTATGC
The DNA here is from genome assembly GCA_963930735.1 of Dioctria linearis. Taxonomy (NCBI): domain Eukaryota; kingdom Metazoa; phylum Arthropoda; class Insecta; order Diptera; family Asilidae; genus Dioctria; species Dioctria linearis. Next base: position 134,344,405 of record OZ005741.1, read on the forward strand.
GATGGATCCCATACAATTGGAGGTAGTATGACAAGTTTTCTAAGATGATTCATTTTGATGCATATATTTAGTTATTGTTTTCCTTTCCTTTCTGTAATAATGTTTTTCTTCTTTGTTTTTTTTTATCAACTGTCTTGTTTTATATATTTGTTCATTTTTTGATTTGTTTTTGTTACATTATTATTTTTTAGTTTTCAAATTTAGCTTACAATTTTGTATTTTTTCTAGTTTTAGATATATTGCGGCGACATACAGCATGTGTTTTTCTTCGACTAGTGTTAATGTGTGTACGCTTGTTCTCCCTGGATGCCATCCATGTCTGGATTGCTGCTTAAGTGAGTCACTCGGGCGGTGTTGGCGAAGAACGTATGACGCGTCTCATGTTAAATGTTTTGTGTGCTCAACGGGTAGGTTTACGGCTTTGCTACCTGATTTCTAAAAGCATGGTAAATAAATTTGATGAGATTAGCATGATGTTCAACAGATCCTTGGTAGATATTATTTGTATATCTGAGACCTGGCTGAAGCCCGAAATAACATCACTACAGGTTGGCATTTTGGGTTATCGCATGTTGAATAAACGGGGAGGTGGTGTGGCGATTTTTGTGCGTGAGGGTATTGCTGCTAGAGTTGCTGCCATATCTTCTGGATTGGGTGTTGAGTATATATTCCTTGACATTCTTAATGGTGACGACAGATGTTTGATAGGCTGCGTCTATAAGCCACCTTCAAACCCGTATTATTTAGATCTCATTGACTTCTTGCAAACAGTAAGTGCCAGCTATCCGAACGTTATTATTACTGGTGATTTCAACATAAACTTGCTCCTTAGTTCGAATCAGTCTTATGAACTGACGTCATCGTTTATTGCTCTTGACCTCCTTATATTAAATAGTCAGGATATAGTCCATCTTTACTTGATTTAGTCATTGTTAATAATACTAGTCTGGCTCTTTCTTCCAATCAATTATCACTTGCAGGTTTCTCCGCTCATGATCCACTCTTCTTGATATATGTCTTAAATACTCCTAGAATGAATTCAATGAGATTGTGTTCTATAGAGATTACCACTCTATCAACCTACCTTTTCTACGCAAAATATATCAAACACTGACTGGAGTTCTATTTACTGTGAGTCCTCAATCGATCACAAGATACAATTATTCGGTGAATATATTCAAAGCGCTTTCGATAACCATGCTTCCATTCAGCAGCGGAATGTTAAAGCTAAATCCAAATCTACCCCCAAGGTACTCTGAAGTAATCTAAACCAAATTGGAGTCGGTAAAATTAAACACTCAAACTGTGATCTGGATCCGCACAGTTTAAATCAGTTTTTTTTATTTTCGGCAGTAATAGTAATACCAGTGCAAGATTGTCCTTCTCCTTCTTATACCCAGGTCTTGATCATGAGGCTGGCTTTGATTTTCGCTGAGTGGACGAACCAGAAATATATAAAGCCATAAGATCTATTACGTCGCTTGCCACTGGTCCAGACTTGATACCGACACGCTTCATAAAATTAATTGCTGATACTCTAGTACCAATTATTACTCATATCATTAATTCTTGCTTAACTTTTTCTTCTTTGCCAGGAGCCCGGAAAGTCGCGCGCGTTATCCCTATTCAAAAAAGACCAGTGGATCCTCTCCTGAAGATTACCGACCTATAAGCATTCTCCCCTTTTTATTTAAAGTGATGGAATATCTTATGCGGGAACAAATGTTGAGATTTCTGGAGGGCAATTATCTTATGTGTGAATGGCAGTCGGGTTTTCGTGCAAAGCATAGTTGTATGACGGCTATTTTGAGGATTACCGTAAGAGAGAATATCGGCTCTGATATGCTCACTGTTCTCACATTATTAGTCTTTTCAAGGGTCTTGGATACGGTGAGCCATTTCTTACTCTGTGGAAAGCTCCGAACTGAGTATAATTTTAGCCATAAAGCAGCGAAACTCATCTTTAATTTTCTCTCCGATTGCAAGCAACGTGTCTCAATATACAATCATGAGTCGTACTTGTTACCTTTGCGTTCTGGCGTCCCCCAAGGTTCTGTGCTTGCACCTCTCCTCTTCAGTCTATTCATTAGTGACATTGCTCAAGTGGTGTCTTTCGTCAAGATCCACCTCTATGCTGACGATGTGCAGGTTTACGCTGCTGTTGATCCCAACAGGTTGAACGAGCATATTGCTTTGAATAATCTGGACCTTGCAGCTATATCTCGATGGTCGGTTGCAAATAATTTGAAAATTAATCCGCCTAAGTCCAAGCTATTCCTATTTATAAATCCACTGTTGATGTTAGTCGTTTACCTCAAATCTCTCCAAAATCCAATTCTATTCCATTTGTAACTACGACTAATAATCTCGGTGTCATTTTTAATAGGACCCTAACCTGGAATGATCACATAAATTATGTGGTTGGGCGTATTTACGGATGCCTGAGATGCTTGAGGCAGTCCGCCAATTTCACACCACAGGCTACTCGTTTGCGACTGGTAAAATGCTTAATTATTCCCATAATAACATATGCAAACGTTCTTCACTGCAAGCTTGATTCTGTCTCTGAGGAGATTAACAGTGGCATTTAATTCTGCTGTTAGTTATGTATTTAATCTGCGTAGATATGATCATGTCTTTGAGAATTTTAGACAGGTATTGGATTGTTCTTTGTCGGTTTTCTTAAAATTAATTTGATGACCTATCTATTCAAACTAATTTATTCCAGGACTCCTATGTGTCTTTTCTCAAAATTTTTTTCCTTTAGTCATCTCGAAATAGAGAGCTTCTTATACCCCGGCACAGGTATTTGCAGAGCGGCGCTATGTTCTTCGTCTATGCAATTAGGATCTGGAATTCACTGCCTATCAGTATTCGCAGTTCCGGAACTGTGGGCGGTTTCCGGGATAGGCTTGGAGACACACTTGAATAAATTAAAAATGTTGTTGGTTTGTGCACGCAATGTTTTTATTTCATTTTCTTTATAATTGTTATTTCTGTATTTGTTTCTTTTTGTATTTATGACTTAGCAATTTAATCTTTTTTTTTCTTTTTTTTTAAATAAGTTTATTTTAGTCTTTATATATGTATTTCTTTTATTCATATTTTTCTTGCGGTTATTTTTATATTTTCTAAATTTGCATGCTAAGTACTTTTTAAAAGGCTATGCCTTATTTTGTACATATTTTCTTTTGAATAAATTTGGTTTGATTTGATTTAATATCATTATTTTTTTACATAGCGCCTACTCTCATTTGAAAAAATAAATAAAAAGTATATAGTTTTAAATTTTGTATGAACTATGGTACGGAACCCTTCGTGCGCGACTCCGACTCCCCTATTTGTAAAGAACAAGTGTTCAGCGGACCTGGAAAAGAAAGATAGAATCAGTAAAGATTTAAAATAAATATACATAAAAAAATTACCTCCACTTGGAGTAGCACAAGTGGATAGATTCTAGCGAAGATCTGCAATGAAATAAAATAAATGAATTAGAAAACGAAATAAATCAGATTTTTTATTTATTCATCCTCGAAAAGGGTCATAAATTCATAAATCCAACAGTCAAGTTCATGACTGTATGTATGTATACCTTTCTACAATAACAATTTCATGCAAGCGAGAAATTATTGAAAAACATATGTAACTTTATGTTTCATGTATAAAATGCAACATAAAACATTAAGTTATATATCAAATTGCATGATTATTGTAATTATGCTAAATATTTGTGAACAAACAAGGTAAAAAATGCCACAAAAGCACTTACCTGACATTTGTCACAAATTCGCAAAACTAGCAAATTAATCACTAAATTAATAAAATAAACGCATAAATATGCTTACCTGATGTTAAGAAGGATATCTAGAGCTAAAAACACTAAAAACACACATTAAAAATACAATATGACACTCGCGCGCGATAGTGTCAAAACACGTCAAACTTTATTATTGCGCGACGTTTGACATATCGAAATCACATAGAATCGAGCCGTGATTTCGATGGTCGCGTTCGTTTCGCGATATTTTTCGCGAGAAACGCGATATTCGCGATTTTTTAAGAATTCCTTCACACAATGAATGCGAAAGAGACTCATAGTGAGATGAGGACAGAATATACTACATAATGACAAGAAAATATACTACATCGAAATGAAACGTAGCGAATCGAGATTTTATAGCAAATGTTCCAAAAATTATAAAATTTGATTAAAATCATCGAATATACAATCAATTTTCAAGAGAAAATTATCAAATGTAGATCATTTAATTTGCTATCGATTGACAGTAAGAAAATTTCATTCTTTTGTCATTTCCAGTGAAATTTTTGCATATTTCACTTTATAAATGTCAAAAATGGAACAAATTTCTCTATAAAAAGGGGGTCATTTCGTCAATCGTTCTTCTTTTTCATCGACTTGTCAAAAGATATACAGCTGCCGAAAGGTCACAGTCTTTTAGATGTGCAAGAATTCTCAAGGATATCAGTGATTAACGAAAAATAGTTCATTTTCTTTTGAAAGTAAAGTTCATTTTTCAGTAGTAATATTCAACATATATTCTATGTGCATAATAAGTTTCTGTCTAGTTTGTTTTTTTCAATTCGCTTCAATTTTTATTCCTTTTCTTCTTTTGCTTCAATTAGTTTAATTTTTCTTATTTTACATTTCACAAATTTTTTTTTGGTAAAATTTCAACGCGAGTATTTTGTATTTGTCGCGCAACAAATTATAAGGTATTCATTCTTATCTAAATAAATCATTGGGAAAGGTGATTGTCCGTAAAGTATGAACGCATGCTATTTGGGATGTTGGTTACACTAAATAGGAGTCACAGAACAATTTAGATTTATTTAGGAATATCACATTTAATACAGAAAAATAGTCAATTAATTAACCTATACACAGTGTCAAAATGTGCCTTTTCTAAGGTCAGCTTCACACTACGTGTTGGTTTAATACATAATTGACAAATCTTAATTAATTTTTTCTTTCAGCAATAGTTTGTAGGACTTAATAGTATGGAATATATAAAAAATTTAAGTGTGATTTGAATTATTTATTAGCATTAAGAAATTTGAGCAAAACTTGAAATCATTAACTTAGATATTGGGCAGTTCAAACATTTTGTTTTGTCAAATCAGCCGTCAGTCAAATTGGCAGTAGGCTATCTCTCTACGATTAAACATTTTGGTGGTTCCATCCAGGATTTGTTTGATTCATTTCTTTTAGGCTATATTCATTGCTGTAGGAAGTAAAATTAGACTGCAATTCATTCAATTCAGACAATTATTAATTTAAAAATCAGTTAGTTTTTTTACATTTAAATTTATAGTATTCGCTGCTCAAGTTTCTTAACTAATTTAAAATGACAGAATTAAAATGTGTGTTAAACAAGTAAAAAAGCTAATATTGGTCTAAGACCAATTCTTATGATACCCTAGATGAAAGCCCGTATAAAATTTCTTATGGGCACCCATTTGAGCAATTTTGACTTTTTGCAGTGGTTTTTCGCATATATTTCTAGAACGGTTCGTCGGACAGAAAAAATGATTATAACCAATTTTCTAGAATTTCATATTCTAAAGATGTTTTTAGTACAATAAAAATGTCTTGGACTGATCGTTTTCACAGTATACGTAAAAAACCTAAATTTTTATAAGGCAACACCAAGAAGGAGTTGCCCGATTTAGTCAATTTTTAAAATATTATTTGCTAGTACAATGAAAGCACCATGTACTAAATTTCAGGTCTCTACGTGGACGCGTTCTCAGGCAGTTTTCAAATATATAGCGGAAAACGAAATTTTTGTGTGGCAACCCCACGAAGGAGTTACCCGATTTGTCTCATTTTCGAACTTAATTTTACTTTTTTTTTTTAAGTCCGTGTACAAAATTTCAGCTCCCTAAGTGTACGTGCTCTCGAGTTATCGTGCGCACAGACAGATGGACGGACGGACGGACGGACGGACGGACGGACATGCAAAATTCAAAATAACTTTTAATATTATGCGTAGATGTCCAATCCATTTCGCTCTACCATCATTATTTCGAGGTGTTACAAACGGAATGACAAACTTAGTATACCCCTATAGATTTCATCTAGGGTATAATAAGCAACAAGCTTTAAGGAATCTCCTGAAGTAAACAATTGCTAATGGACAGAAGACATTAACAGAAACGTATTCAAAGGATTTGTTCGAAGCCAAACTCTCTGAAATCATGCGAACATGGGCTGAATATGAGCAGATGGATCAGCTAATAAATGAACTGATCATTGAAACACCGCCCAAAATTGAACCAAAATATATCACTGATGACACATATAGCAATATGTGTACAGAGTTGGTAGATTCGATACTATTGTTAGCACAACAAACTCGTGTGGAACAACAACAACAAAACATTTGACCAAAAATCATGTTGCCAAAGTATAATGGTAACGATGATGGCGGCGCTCGTTCCAAGATTTATTCATGTATGTACTACAACAACACAAACTTGAAGGATGTTCAAAAATTGTACTATTTGAAAGGCTCTTTAGTAGGTGATGCGGAAAAATGACTACGTCACACTCCCATCACAAATGAAGATTATCTGCCCGCATGGAACAAATTAAAGGCAAGGTACGAGAATAAAAAGATTCTGGTAAATCATCATATTAAGATGTTGACAAGTCAGCCTAAAATAACGGCAGAAACAGCTGTGGAATTAAAATCACTAATTGACACCACACAAGAGTGTCTACAGAAACTGAAAGGTTTGCAAGTTGACACTTCTACATGGAATGTGTTACTTGCCTTTTGCAACATTAAAATTGTGGGAAGAAAACCAAGGATCGTCGCAAGAGTTGCCAACATATGAACAATTATTCACATTTTTGGACACTCGATTGAAAATCTTAGAAACAATTTCAGACACGTCAAGTCAAGCCAAATGTCAATCAAAACCAACTACAACGAAAGCATTACACACTATCAAGAAAGTGAAATGCTCAGCATGTAATGAAGATCATCTTTTTAAGAACTGCACAAGATTCCAGAAGATGGATATTCAAGGAAGAAAACGGTTCATCAAGGTGAATGGACTTTGCTACAACTGCTTATCAAGGAAACATACACTTAGGAATTGTTCTAATAGGTATCGATGTGCAAAATGGAAACAGATGCATCATAAACCGATACATCAGGATGTAAAAACAATCAAACCGGTGTTTACAAAGCTCATCATATTATCAGGGATCTCGCATCCCTATATCATCCTCTAGGTTGGCTAGCTCCAATAATCATAGAAGCTGAATTGCTAATGCAAGACTTATGGATTACGGGTTCATCATGGGATGATCTTGTTTCGGACAACATTAATCATAATAAAAATAAACAATTTCCATCCTAGGAATGTAGAAGCTACAAACCTACAATCCAAGTCTGTTGAAGTTGAGGTCAACTCCAACCCAAGGCAACTTCAACAACATAAACACAGAGATAGTGTTACATACATATGCTTAAAGCACATGCATATCCATATACCTACATCATGTAGAAAGTAGCACATGCATATACATACCTACATCATGTTGGAAGAAAGTATGCTTAAAGCACATGCATATATGTACATACCTACATCATGTAGGAAGAAAGCATACTTAATGCACATACGTATACATACCTACATCATGCAGAAAGAAAACATATTTATTGCAACGCATAACTAACAATATTGTGCCTACATACCTATCTACTACATCATTTTCGCTGCATGAAGAATTTCAATCACTGACCTACGTCAAATATTCTTCATGTAAAACAGCGAAGATGTCGCAATACCCCTGCGCGCAAGAAGTCTCAAGTTGCAATACGACGACCTTGCGCCGGTGGTCAAACATATGTATGTAGGTAGCAACTAGCAAGATGTTAATTCACGGTTAATACAGTAAGCCACAAATGCCTACTGTAACCCGAGAATTACATCATAAATTAACAACAAATAGCAAGTGATTCTGGTTCTTGCAAAATATTTGTATGTATACAAACGCGACGAGTGCCGCGATTTAATTCAAGAATGTAATATGCGTGACTTAACACTTTGTACAAGGTGAACATTATGTACACAAAGTGTTAAGTCGGAAGTAAAATACAGTCGGAAGTAAATTGCACATCTTCCGTACTGGGAAGAAAGTATGACATTTTCCATGTATATACAATAGATAGAATAAGAACAATTTGTATATATAGAGTAAGAAAATGTAAAAGAAATGTTCAGTAAAAAAGTAAATTCAGTAGTATCCAGTCGTAAATTATTTAGGAGCTGAGCTTCAACAAGCTACTCCAATACGAGTATAACCAGTGTTAATCAAGCGAAGATTATTTTTATTTAGGAGATGAGCTTCAACAAGCTACTCCAGATCTTCAATAGGAGCTGAGCTTCAACAAGCTACTCCAGATCTTCAATAGGAGCTGAGCTTCAACAAGCTACTCCAGATCTTCAATAGGAGCCGAGCTTCTACAAGCTACTGCATAGCTTCGCTAGGAACAGAACATATACTGATACTCCAAGCAACTCAACGTGCACAACGATAAGCCTGGGAGGAATTAGACGCAACAAAGAAAGAAGGAAGGAAAAACTTTCAACAAATTGTAGTGAAATTCGAGTGAAAATACTCAACACATTTCCCAGATAGATCAAACAAACAAAACAGGCAAAATGTCTATAAACTACGAAAAAGTAATAAAACTGACTGCTCAGATGGTGCCCCTGTTCTCTGGAGAAATAATAGCACAAATTCTCACCGAGTTACAAACATTCATAGGCTGTTGTAAACAGGTACAGCAGTGTCTAGGAGAAGAAGAAAAGACAGCATTTATGCAAATTTTCCCAACCAGGTTGAGAGGAAATGCATATCAATTGATCGCATCCAGTGCTCTCACGAAATTTGAGGAAGTGGAACAATTGCTTTACCGAACGTATTTACCCCGTGAAACTTATCATGAATTAATTAACAAGTTGATAACTTGCCGACAATATCCACAGGAGTCATTTAATTCATTTACTAATAGACTAAAGAGTCTATTAATACAGTGCAACGAAGCAGCACAGTGTAAATACGGAACGGAAATCTTTAAAGTGGTAAAACAACAAATTGAAGACTTTGGTATGGCTTCCATAAAGAGTGGTGCAACTAATCCCCATCTTAGCGCCTATTTACTTACATTGAATGAAAATTCCTTAGAAAATCTCATTCAAAAGGCATTAGATATGGAAAGGCTGCAACAAGGACTCCTTTTCTTACCACAGCCCACAAATTTCATTCCTCACCCTACACACACTTTCCAAATGGATCACTTATGTCGACCAAATAGCACAAATTTTTCAAATGCCTATGGTCACCCTATACACAATAGTGTAAATTTTTCTCCTTACCCTTACGCAAATGAGCTAGGGAAGCCTAACATAAAAACTGAATTTAGTATACCTCCTATACCTGAGCCAACAAGGTTACCCTCAGCATCTTTTAATATCGACGGAAACTCTGAAAATAAGTGGCGCTCTAATCAAGCCAGATGAGATCTTCAGGAAGCCCACCTCCATACCAGAAGTCTTCTTACCAGCAGGAGGAAAGAAATTACGACAAACAAAAAGAACTCTTAAATAAGATCACCTGCAGCTACTGCAATTACAAAGGGCACACGTACGACAAATGCCTAAAACGCAAGAATACTCCCTTTTGTATTAACTGCAGAATAAAGGGCCATGATGCCCAATATTGTAAGCAAACTGCTAAAACACCACCCGAACACGCAAACACTAGCAACAATTCCCGGTGGGGACCTGCAAATCGGGATCCGAGAATTCAACATATACAAAATATGTGCTACTTTGTGGTAGAAGAGGGCATACCGTGTCCACATGTCAGCAGATGCGCCGATGGGAGGCCACACATTCGGGAAACGGCACACTGTCTCAAAATACGTCAGGGTGCTCTCAAACAGAAAAACCACATATGAGGGAAAACGTTTCAGTGGTAAAGTTACCATTAGATATAAGTAAAAACACAGCCTTGCGGCTGGTAGTAGACACTGGAGCAGAAGTACGCTTGATCAAACAGAAAGCACTGGATACACCAGAACGGATAGAGCAAAGCCAAAAGGTGACTCTGAAAACCCCATTTGGAGAAGGAGAAACATTGGGTAACTGCCATGGCTACCTTTTACTAAGCCGCAGTATCCCGTGTAAACTCCAGGTTGTAGAAAATGACGTCCAAATTTCTCACGATGGGCTGTTTGGCAATGACTTTCTTGCAAAAAATTGCAATATTGAAGGACATAATAAATTACTCCGGTTTCCTCTCACGGAAACCAACCCTATTTATTTCACGGTACCTCTCGAAACATCCCTAGGCGATGGAGAGGAAATTCCAAGCGATTAACTGGAGGAGCAATTTAAATCACGGGCACCAGATAGCAAGAATGCCTTAGAAACTTCGAGCAACTTGAGAAACAAGAGTGAAGATGAAAGTAGGCAATATGAAGTATTACTTCTGCGATCTAATAGAATACCCCCTCGATCTCAAATGGTACTAAGCATACCGTTACAAATAGACCACGAAATGATCTGTTTGTCTCAGGAGATTCAAGAAGGAGTATTTGTCGCAAATTGTCTAGTTAGTCCTCATAGAAGTTTCATACCATTATCAGTTCTAAACGTAAACGCGGAACCAATATTCCTAACGAGCTCTACGCTTACTCTAGTTCCAATTAATTCTTATAACGTACAGTATCTCCATTTACCCTTGGACGACATAAATACCCAAGGTTCTCAGAAAAAAGGTGGCCCACCTTTCCTTCGTGCATCAGCACACACAATGTAAAAAACGACAAGTCAAAATTCGATTCCAATCCACATTCAATAACCATGAACCGCATTAAATATTATAATCAAAACAGACTTGCGGCTTTACGTCAAGAATTACTGTTAGATAAAAACTTAAACCACGAAGAGAGAAAATCAATTCTGGAACTATGTTATGACTATAATGACCTTTTCCATCTAAAGGGGGACAATTAACGTATACTAACAGTATAAAACATACCATTCCCACATTACATAATCAACCACCCATAAACCAGAAAAACCCAGAAACGCATAGGGCAGTCACAAATGAGCAAATTAAGGAAATGTTAGAAAATGGCATAATCCAATTAAGTAAAAGCCCATGGAATTCCCTTTTACTAGTAGTTCCCAAGAAAGCTGGACCTGACGGCAATAAACGTTGGCGAGTAGTAGTAGATTTCCGTAAAATTAACGAGAAGTCTATAGGGGATGCTTTTCCATTACCTAGAATAGAGGATATCTTGTACCAAATGGGGCACTCCAGATATTTTGCTACACTCGATCTTGCAAGCGGGTATCACCAAGTACTTGTTGATCCAAAGAATAGACCCAAAACTGCGCTCAGTACAGCATGTGGGCACTATGAATTTAAGAGAATGCCATTTGGGCTGAAAGGCGCGCCTGCGACCTTCCAGCGATTAATGACTTACATTCTAATGGGTCTCCAAGGCTTAGAATGCTTTGTCTATCTCGATGATATTGTAATCTATGGAACAAATTTACAAGAACACAACGAGAAATTGACTAAGGTATTCGACAGGCTCAGAGAACATAACCTTAAATTACAACCCGAAAAGTGCCAGTTCCTTCGCAGAGAAGTGATTTACCTTGGACACAAATGTTCAAATGAAGGAGCACTTCCAGACCCCAGCAAAACAAGTTGTGTCCAAAATTTTCCTCAACCCAGAACTGTTAGACAAACTGAATCTTTCCTTGGGTTGGCTAACTACTACCGTAAGTTCATTCCGAACTTTTCAAAAATAGTCAGACCAATAACCAACCTGTTACGCAAAGATGTTAAATTTACTTGGACACAAAAGTGCTAAGACTCTTTCGAGGAAATTAAAAAGTCGCTGGTAAATCCTTCCCTTCTCACATATCCTGATTTTACTGAACCCTTTAATTTGACGACAGATGCTAGCAACGAAGCATTGGGAGCTGTCTTATCCCAAGGGGAAATAGGCAAGGACAAGCCAATAGCGTATGCAAGTAGAAGTTTAAATAAGGCGGAACAAAAATATTCCACAATAGAGAAAGAGTTACTCGCTATTGTATGGGCCACCAGGAACTTCAGGTGTTATTTACAGGGCAGAACGTTCACGGTCTACACAGACCACAAGCCCTTGGGTGTATTGAATGTGAAAGACCCAACTTCAAGATTAGTTAGGTTTCACCATAAACTCTCGGAGTTTGACTACACAATATAATATAAGCCTGGAAAATTTAACACTAATGCAGACGCTCTTAGGCGAATCCCTGTGTTTAATTAGACCAAGCCAATCCCAATGCGATCATTGTGGAAGCCCAGATACATCACAGTATCGATTCTGACATAGACGAAAACGATTCTAGTTCCCCGCTGCCATCAAAGTCCAAACCAGCACATTGCCATGTTGTCACAAGAGCTCAAACAAGAGAGGCAGAAAATAAGTTGGAAGAAGTAATTCAATACAAAAAACTCCTCAAAGAATTCGAAAGCATTTTTAGCACTCCCAAAATGACTCAGTTGAAATCGACTCAACTAAAAGCAGCCAGTCTGAAAACAGTAATTCTGAGCTAGGCAACTTACCTTCGAATAATCATTCAATGAATTCTCAAAATAAATCACCTGAAATTATTTCAGACCCTGAAGAAATTCAAATAATTTTAAGGGACTACCATGATTCTGCATTTGGTGGTAACCAAGGAGTCATTAAAACTTACAAAAGAATAAAGAGAAAATATAAGTGCAAAGCAAAAAATTGCCATCAGCAATTTCGTCACATTGCTTTGCATAAAATCAAAATATTTTCCCACAAAACGACTTGGGAAAAATAAAAGTTTTAAGTTTCATTCCAAGTCGTTTCAATAGAAAAAAGCCCCACGACAAATCTTACCTTCAGTAAGATTTGTCGTAAATACGATATGTATGTACATATATACATACATACATATCGGGCGCTTGAAATTTTACGTTGATGAAGACTGAAACGAACAAGTCTTCACCGGAAAAGCTCTTATCAGCGAATTGTCGTGAGCTGCACACATTGTGGGCGCAACAATGTATGCACGGTAGCAAGACGATAGCTTGATATTTATGAAAATATAAAATTTCATTTTAACCATCGTCCATCGCGATATTTCTGGGTATTTTTAAACATGTCCAGCAGCAAACAATTTTCTCAGGATAGGAATGCTACTTAAGCATTTATCTATCCTGAACGGAGAGACTTGAGATTGAAAATCTAAGTCTCGGTGAGTTGATTTTTGCACGCGATCGGGATCGTCACGGGACTTAAGAAATTTAAAAGTAAAAAAAAGAAGAAAATGGTGTTTTATAAAAACCACTTGCATTGGTCGGATCGGTTAGTGAGCATTGGTAAAACGGAAAGTTAATTAAGTGTACATTGTTGAGAGAAAAAGAAAAGTAATTAAGTGTAATTAATTTAAATAAAGAAGAAAAAAAAAGTGAAAGAGACAAGTGTTGTCCTAATAGACAAGTAAGTGTTGATAAATTTTTAACTAAATTGTACGAGAGAGCGCGAGATTCAGGTACGCTAGCAATTACTCAGTGTGATTCACTCAGCAAAAAACTGAGTTAAACCCGCGAGAATAGACTCGCACAAATACAGACACTGAAGGAAAACACAGTTCGGTTCCGTGAGGAACTAAGTAAGCTTACTGAATCCACGCGCTCCCTCCCAGTAGACAAGGAGAATACTAAATTTTCAAATTCAGAATTAGGAAAGAATAAGAGTGTTAATTTAAGTAATAGTGAATATGCCGACAGTGATAGGGACGGTGAAGTGACTGAAATAATTCCTGAAGACCTGCTGATCGATTGGCTCGAGGAATCCTTAACGGAAATCAGCCCAGACACAAGCCCAGTTAGTCCACCCAAATTTAAATTTCCAGTCAATAGACTACACACAATGGTGGACTACGCTAAGGTAGCTAAGCTAACGGCTCAACTCGTACCCTTGCTATCGGGTGAAAGTACCCCACAATTGGGACGAAAACTACAAACCTTCATAGGCTGCTGCAAACAAACCATGCAGTGCCTAAATAATGAGGAAAAAGTGGCTTTCATTCAAGTTCAACCTTCAAGGCTCAGAGGTGACGCTTATCAATTATTCGCTTCAGACGTCCCTGCTTCATTTACTGAAGTAGAAGAACATCTAAATAGAACATACCTTCCCTCTGAGACATACCAAGAGATAGTGAATAAATTAATCACTACTAGGCCAAACCCGTTAGAATCTCTCACTGTGTTCATTACATGATTGAAACAGTTGTTGACGATTTGCAATGAGGCAGTGACACAGAAGTATGGAGCTTAGGCAGTCCCTGCTGTGAAAACACAGCTGATGGATTTTGCCAAAAATGCTTTAAAAAGTGGAGTAACTGACCCACACCTGTGTCAATACTTGCTCACGCAGGAGAAAGTGATTTAGAATCACTCACACAGAAGGCCCTGGACATGGAGAAATTACAGAAAAGTGCTACATTCGTCCAGACTCCTCTGGTACAAGCTCCTCCAGTGGCTCCAAAAGACCCAGATTTACGATTGACAGCTTTCTACAAAGCTCTCTATTACCAAATGCGATCCACAACTATGTATGTTCGCATCACCTCGAGCCCCAAACCCAAATCAGTTCTCACGTAATGTGAAGAATCCAGGTGCATCACAGTCACGACAAAGACCATTTACAAACACTGATGTCAGAAAATCGGATAGAGATGCACTGGTCCGTAACATCACGTGCAATTTCTGCCAGTGAAAGAGTTATACGTATTCAGATTCCCTTAAGCGCAAAAACACCCTTTTCCGCTCAAACTGCAAAATCTATGGACATAACGTCCGTGATTGCAGAAAAAGTCAACAGACCCAACAGTTTGCTCCTCCACGCCTCTCCAATAGACCTACACAAGAACAACACAACACGAAAAGTCCTCAAAGCCCGTAGTCAGAGAAACGCCATGCAGTCGACCCAGAACTCCCCGGATCGACTATAAACCCAACTAAAAAATCAAAATTGTCACCTCAAGCGCCCGAATCCGGTGTCACTACAGTGAAACTTCAACTGTATATAAGCCTTAACGGCCTACAACACTAGTAGTGGAAACTGGCGCTGAGGTTAGTATTCTTAAGCAAACAGCAATTAAAGACCTCAAAATAATTAATTCCAATGAGGCATGTACTTTACAGACCCCTTTTGGTACCGGAAAGACATTGGAAAATTTCAAGGGCAACTTCAATTTTAAAAATAAAATTCCCTGCAAGTTTCAGGTGGTCCAAATCTGCCAGGTCTTTCCGATGGAGGCCTATTAGGAAACGATTTCTTAACAAACAATTGTAATGTTGAAGGCCCAAATAAAGCATTCAAGTTTCCTTGTACGGAAACAAATCCCGAAGAGTTTACTGTGCCCTTGTCATGCAAAACGGACTAGCTGTTTCCAGAAAAGCAGTCAAAGTGAGGTCAAAGATGGAACCTACACAGAAGAAACGAGCGAAATGAGGCAGCATCTGGTTACTTTAGAGGAACCAATATGCATACCTGCTAGGTCGCAAGAAATGCTCTGTCTATCAAAAGAGATAGGCAATGGAGTCTTCCTGGCCAACAGTTTACTCCCTACTGGGAAAGAAACAGTGCTAGTTGCCATACTCAACATTAAAAATTTCCAAGTAGTAATAACCAGTTTATTATTACAACTGCTCCCTATACGTGACTACGCCGTCATCCTAATCGGAGAAGCCACTGATACACAACACGTTCTCAAGCCGAATAAATCGCAAGCGAGTAACACAATCATCAGTGAGCTTCCCAAGGCGGAACAGAAGTCAAGCAAGACTTCTTTCTCAAAAATACCTAGACATAAGTTACTAACACGGCCCAAGAGCCCTATAAAAGACGCGTGCGAGCTCAGTAAGACCCGAGTAGATGTAACAATGACTCCACCGTCCAAGAAAATAAGTAATAACAATTTTACATGGCCCCAGAGTCAAATCAGAGATGCGAGCGAGCTCCAGAATCCGACAAGCAAAATGCAGCTGGCTCTTCCATCCAATATACCTAGATGTAAGATAACCACAAGGATAAGGAGCCCAAAAATAGGTGCGTGTGAGCTCAGTAAAACCTATTCTCAGGCAAAGACGACTCCACTACCCAACAAAGTTAGTGTTAAGAAATAAAAGTGGCCCAAGAACCCTATCACAAGTGCGTGTGAGCTCAGTAAGACCTATTTAAAGGCAAAGTTGACTCCACCACTTAATAAAATTAGTGTAAAATTAGTAAAAAAGTGGGCCGAGAGTCCTATAAAATACGCGTGCGAGATCCGTAAGACCTCATTGAAGGCAAAGTTGGCTCCACCGTCAAATAATATAAAGAAAACCAATTTTTCGAGACACATAAGCCATAATACAAATGCGTGCGGGTACTCGGACCAATCGAAAGTACCTGTAAAACATGGTACTCCACCATTAAAACTGCAGGAAGCCCATTCCCTGCCATCTAGTAATGTAAGTAAACCAGAAAGTAAGTACACAGTTACACGAAATGAGAAAAGAAACGCGAGCTTTTCGGAAAAGATAGCTATCTTACAACACGTAAAATACTTATTTCCGGATCACGAAGATCGCAAACATACTCCGTGAGTCAACAGGCCAGACCAAGAGCTCAGCCTAGACCCAAATCTAAATACGGAAGAAAAAGCTTCGATATCCGAACTCTGCTACGAGTAGAATGATATCTTCTTTCTAAAAGGTGATATTTTCACATATACAAATGTTATCACCCACAACATCCCTTTAATACAAGATCAAGAGTCCAGAAACCAAAAGCCTACAGATTACCAGAGACCCAGAGACAAGTAATCAACGAACAGTTCAGGGAAATGCTAGACAACGGGATAGTCGAAACTAGGAAAAGCCCTTGGAATTCACCCTTATTAGTAGTCCTCAAAAAGGCGGGACCCGATGGTGAGAAAAGGCGGTGCGTCGTTGTCGATTTTCATAAATTAAACGAAAAGACAATGGGCGATGCATTTCCGCTACCGCCAATCGAGCATATTCTTGACCAACTAGGCCATGCCAGGTACTTTACCGCCCTCGATTTGGCCAATGGCTATCACCAAGTCTTAGTCGACAAAAAAGATCGACATAAGACCGCTTTTAGCACTAATTACGGGCACTATGAATTTAAGCGTATGCCATTCGGACTCTTCTGCTACATTCCAACGCCTCATGAACTTCGTTCTGACAGGCCTACAAGGCCTCGAATGTTTCGTTTATCTTGACGACAGCGTCATTTACGGTAAAAACCTAAATGACCACAATGATAAACTTCGCAAAGTCTTCGACAAATTGAGAGAAAACAACCTCAAACTGCAGCCAGAGAAGTGCCAGTTCTTCAGACGCAAGCCGAACGCTAAACAAAGCCGAGAAAAATTACTCCACTATTGAAAAGGAGTTATTGGCTATAGTATGGGCCACTAGAAATTCCCGATGCTACCTTCAAGGCAGAAAATTCACAGTCTACACTGACCACAAGCCTCTAAAATGAGTTTTTAATGTAAAAGACCCCACTTCCCATTTGGTGAGATTCCACCATAAATTATCAGAAGTCGAATACAAACCAGGGAAGTATAATACCAATGCGGATGCATTAAGCCTCATTCCACAAGTATTAAACGAAAACTATATAGGCAACGGTACAAGCCCAAGTCCACCACACTATGGACTCTGATGTGGAGGGAAATATTTCCCCAAATAACAGAAAAAAAAGGAACCCGCTCATTGCTTCGCCGTGACCAGAGCTCAGCAACAGAAAGCCCGAGAGGCCAATACTAGCTCCAGCGCTGAAACACGGTGTGCGGAAAGTTGCTCGCCCACAATTGCTCGCCAGGAAAGTTGCTCGCCACACAATTGCTCCCCACACAATTGCTCGGCAGGAAAGTTGCTCGCCAACAACAGATATCAATTTCAAATTTTATGGAATTTTACATTATAAATTGGAAATGTTCCAAGTTCCCAGTAATGGGAACGCAGACTGCATTATATTAATATAATTATTAAACAGATACTAGAAGTACTTGCAGTTTTAAATCTTCATAATGTTGTACTTTAGTTTAGGGAAACTCTTTTAAAATCAAACTCTTTAATGTATAAGAGAAAAACATGTTTATTGAATTAATGAAAAGTAAAATTTTATTTGACAACATAGAAAATATAAAATTCAAAGAAGTTTTTCCAAATGAGGAAAGTTGTGATAATTGTAAACATTTTTAAATTTAATATTTGTAATAATAAAAATATAATGAAAGAGTGCTGAAACTAGATGGAGATGTACAGTCACCATATATTTGCAGGTTAAAGTCAAAGCAAAGGTCGGCAACCTTATTGCCACGACTGGCGAAATACAAATTTATTGGCGACCTATGGTCAAAAGGGATCAGGGGATTAACTAACGATTTTCTAATGAAACGAAATCTACCCGGCGCGATAGTAATGGTCTATTTCTTTGTTTGCCAAGACTTTGCATCCGGCTTTGAAGCAATATAAGTCAAAATATTTTGCCTTTTATATTCATTTCAAATTCAGCCTGTTATTATTCAGATCGTGTTAGTGTTCAGTGTGCTATAAGTTTGTCTCTCTTCCTAAATAATAATGGCGTTAAAATTTGTGCAAAGCGAGAAGGGAAAACGGAAGTTATTGGATAAAGGACATCTATACATCAAAGATAAAGAAAACAGTGAGAAAGTATTTTGGAAATGTGATCAGTCTAAAAAACTTAAGTGTCGTGCACGTGTCCACAGTGTCAATAATGAAATTGTCCAATATTTAAATGAAAATCATTCTGGCGATGCTGCAAGGTGCGAAGTCGTGGCAGTCTATAGTGATGCTAAGTCTCGAGCAACAAATACTCAAGATGGGACACAGCGCATTGTTGCTAATTCATATATTAATTTGTCAACTGCTGCAGCCGGACAGATGCCGCGTATGGATAGCATGAAAAGGACAATACGAAATGTAAGACACGCGAAAGATTGTCTACCAGCAACTCCAAATACACTTTCCGAATTACAAATACCGGAATTTTATCAAAAAACATTCGAAGGAGAGAAGTTTTTATTGTTTGACAGTAATGATAGTAATAACAGAATATTAATTTTCTGTACAAAAGACAATTTAAATTACTTTTCACGAACAGAAAACTGGTACGCAGATGGAACTTTTAAGACTGTGCCGTCTTTATTTCAACAATTATATACAATCCATGCAATTGTAAATAATAAATCTGTTCCAGCAGTATTTGCGCTTTTATCGAAAAAAACCGAAGAGGCATATACAAATTTTTTCGACGAGCTAAAACGTTTGGAACCCAATTTAGCACCAAAGTCAATTATGGTTGATTTTGAGCAAGCTGCGTTAAATGGTTTTAAGACTGTGTTTCCAGGAGCGTCCCTTAGAGGGTGTTTTTTTCATTTTAAGCAGTATTTTTATCGCTGCATTCAACAAAATGGTTTGCAAAAGCGATATCAAGAGGATAGTGACTTTGCGCTAAAAGTAAGAATGATACCCGCTTTAGCTTTCATTCCCGTTGCAAATGTAGAATGCAGTTTGGAAGAGTTATGCGAGAACGTTGAGATAATTTGCAACCTGTATTGGATTATTTCAAGGACACGTGGATTGGTAGGCCGAATCAACGTTGTCGTCGCAATCCTCGATATCCTCTGGACTTGTGGAACTGTCGTAGTGCCGTGCCGTTCAAAATACCATGCCAAAAACCAACAATTCTTGTGAAGGTTGGCATCGTTCCTTCATTGAACTAATTGGTGCACAGCATGCAGGTATTTGGAAGTTTATTGCCGCATTAAAAACTGAACAAAGCATGAATTCTGGAAAAATAGAACAATATATAAGCGGCTGTGATCCTAATATGTCAAGAAAAATATATCGTGACTGTGCGAAAAGGATAGAAGGAATTGTAGGCGATTATCCAAATAGAACATTGATCGAATTTCTGCGCGGCATAGCTCAAAATTATAATTTTTGAATATTTATATTGTACATATTTCGCTCATATATTGAATTATTGTCACTTAACGAAAATAATGCTTTGGTTATTTAATTTTCTTTATTAATATTGTTTTATTTTTAGTTTTGCAATAAAATTATATAATTATATTATTAATAAAAATATTTGTTGTTTTAGCAACCGTAGGTTTAAATCATATGCTTAATCTTCTTTAAAAATTCTTTTACTTGACGATAATTGTTTGTGAATAATAATTGAAAATATATGTTTTTGTTATGTAATAAACGTGTTTCTTAATCTATATTATCTGTATTCATGTAAATGCAGATGTGTTAGTTATATGCGAGCAACTTTCCTGGCGAGCAATTGTGTGGCGAGCAATTGTGTGGCGAGCAATTGTGTGGCGAGCAACTTTCCTGGCGAGCAATTGTGGGCGAGCAACTGTGGGCGAGCAATTTTCCGGTAATCCTGAAACAGAGCCCACGGCAGCGGAAAATAAAGAAAATGAACCCCAGAGCCGGAGATACAACCCCTGCTATGCTTGAACAAGAAATAAGTTATTACCATATGTGATTTATTGTCCACATTTGCTAAAACTCTGTCGAGAAAACTTTAACAAGAACATATATGTGTAATATTAGTGTGATGTTTGTACAACAAAACACTAATCTGTTCTTCAAAATTATGTTGACAATTTTCTTGGGAATAGCATTGCACCAGAAGAGGATATAAAATCAGAAAAATAATATATCAAAACAACTTACTTTGATAAAAATTTTAATCTATTGATTCTGTTGAAGCAGAAATCATGTCTCAAACAGATGTGTTGAAAATGAAGGTTGCTGATCTAAGGAGGGAGTTAAAACTTCGTGGCTTATTCACAGTCGGGAATAAAGCTGAATTACACGAGCGGCTGCAAACAGCTCTTCTTGAAGATGAAACAATATCCGACGAAGAGGTCCTGACAGATGATGATGAATTAGTTGCTTTAGAATCATCACTAGAAGAAGATATATGTTTGTTGGAGGAAAAAAAGAATGAAGAAAACATCATCTAATGAAACTACTAAACAACATAAGAAAAAAGTTGTTTTAAAACGAAAAAATTTACTTAAGGCTAAAGCCAAGGCTGCCCCCGGCCTTAGTGATTTTTGTCGTGGTGTATGCGCTGAGGTCGAGCCGATTAAAGTTGGCAATGAGAAGACTGTCGCCTGGATAACCTGTGATGCTTGTCCGAGTATGTTTCACTCGGTCTGTGTCAATATCTTTGTGGTAGATTATTTAACTGTTAATCAAAACAAAAGTGTCAACTGGACTTGCACGGTCTGCCTTAATACGGCTAAATCTCACCTAAAGACACAGGGAAACATATATATACAGGCAGTCTGCGGACGCCTCTTCCAATTTCCAATACGATCGATTCACGCTCGCTTTAGGGCAACAACTCTTGCCACTAGCTTCTCAACAAAACCTGTGTGATTCACCACCTGCTTCCCACGCAGGTGGCTCTTCTCAATCTTCTCCTCCTGGTAAATTCACTACTAACCCTCAACGCTCGTTCTGAAAAGGAGAAGATATGAGGATGGAGAGAAGAGAAGGGGAAAAAAGGTAAAAAGGAGAAGAGATGGAAGGGGTAAAAGAGGAGAAGTACAGAAGTTTATTGGGACACCCTGCTCTGATTTATCGTTATTTTTATAGCTGAATAATTTATTATTTAATACCTTTGTATTTAACGTTTTATACATTTTTTAGTTGCTGTAATAATTGTATACTTTATACTTTAATGTTACTATATGTAAACTGATTTTGTTATCTTGTTATTACCTCTATTACTTGATAATTGCTACTGCAATGAGTTTGTTCGCTGCACTTTTGTTGTTTTTCTTAGCTTTTGTTCTCATTCGATATAGTACTGTTATCTATTTCAAACTCGATGCACCTAACGTTTGTGACGTAGCGTAAGCTGAGGTATTCTAATAAATGCTCTGCTATTCTATTCTATTCTATTCTACATGCCACGGCTCGTAAAACCTTTTAGCCAGTAAACAACGCTCAAAGGCATATTGTGACAAAATAGTCAGGCCTTTCACTTTCCAACTAGGAGACAAAGTCCTCCTCAAAAGCAAAAGGCGAAAACACAAATTGTCTCAAATCTGGGTTGGTCCATATGTGGTAATCAATGTACCCAGTCCAACAAACACTACCATAAAAATAGGCAAACGACAGGTTGAAGTACACAACAACCGCTTAAAGCCCTATTGCGAGTAGTATACTGGTACATATATCTTTAGCAAATAAGTTAAGTCTATACTAAATTCCACAATTAAATTAAGATCTTCTAGTTATACACAAAAGATCATCTAGTATGACTAATTGACTAACGAAGCCTATCCTTCATTTCCTATAGAACATGAAGCACATATTGGTGTTAATATGCTGTATCCATCTGGCAATGGGACAAATACAAACGGAACCCTACACAATAAGTCCCCTGAACAATTCAGGAATACTGTATGAGGATTTTGGAAAAATGCAAGTATACCACAGTACATGGAATATACTAATGAGATCAATCTAATGGAACTGGACAACCAAACGCTTATGGCAGAACAGGCGGAACACTTACTTCACCGACTATGTTCAAATCGGTCTCAAACCGATGAGCTATGCCTGGTACAGCAAAAACACGTTCATTCACTCTTAGAAAATATCAAGAGGAGAACAAGTGTCATTCGAGAAGTGGTCCCAAAATCAAGATCAACAAGATCTATCTTCGATGGAATAGGGAATGCAATACGCTACCAATTCGGGACCATGGACAGCACTAATGAACGTATACAGCCGACTCGAGGAGCTCGAAACAAACACAAAAGCACTAGCCGACATGGAAAGACAGGAGATAAGTGTGGTCAAAACTACACTACAGCAAATCCAAAAGCAGTTGACATCTCTCCAGGAAAGACAACGTCAAATAAATCTCCAGGTAAATAAAATGCAAAATATAACAGATGATTTACTGATGAGACAATTGAGGCAGGAAATAATTTCAAGCCTGACCTTACAAATTGTCGAGATTGAGTATAGGCAGCAAGCCTTACTCGACATAATAATCGCCAGTAAAAGTCATCAATTGCACCGCTAGTGGTGTCGCCCAAGAGTTTATTAGAGATATACCATAAGTCCCATGCTACTTGCGCAGATTCACAAAACTGTCTGTCGCTATTATACCAGACAGCAGAAACAAAGGCCCGTCCAGTCCAAGACAAATTAGTCATTCGAATACAACTTTCAGCATGAATTTTCTGCTATTCGAGCGGAGCTTGATGATTTTCGACGCACTCAGCGCTTGAGTGACGCTTTTATTACAGGCATTCTATACAGAAACAACGAAAATCCGCATAGGTTACTAGCGGGTATCACTGCAGCAATTAACTTCCATGCATCTGAGTATACTCGAGTATTTGGTGCCAATTTCAAGAAATAGCAGAATATAAATGGACCCTCTAGTGCAAGAGCCAGTCCCCTCATTTTCAAGTTTTAATGTGCAGCTGAACAGAGTGCTTTTCTTTGGAAGTTTTATACAAAAAAACGTGTAACATTATCGCAAATCGATCTAAGCTTTAAATCATACCTAAAAATCTATGCGTATGAAAGCTTGTCTGCAAAAAATCACAAAATTTTTCAGGCAGCTCTTCGCTTACGTAAAATGAATATGATATTTTCAGTGACTACTCGCCGTGGTCTTTAAAAAAACTAAGGACAGTATGCCAGTCACTGTTGATACGCTTGATGCATTACATAAATTCGAGACAGCTAATTCAATTGATGCCTCACGGGTTTCTAATACCGTCGATGCGGACCCTGATGGAGCTTTGTTACGATTAAATTAGTTCTAACGCATTGTTTTCTCTTATAATTAGGTTATTAATCATTTCTAATTTTAATTCTAGTGTTTCTTTTAATTAGATTAGATTGAACTTTATTATTATTTATTTATTTTCAATAATTTTTTTTTTAATATTTTTTTTAATTTTTCTTACATGTTTAAGTTTCTTTCACGAACTGCGATGATATATGTACATCTGCGTGTGGTTTGTCTTGTTCTACTCAGCTGTGAGAGTGATTGACAGTTGCTTTCTTCCACTGGTGTATCGCGAGTTATGGCACTGACAGTGCAACTAATATTATTATTAACGTTGTCCAGGATAATTATGCAGGTTTGGACAGGGTAAGGGTCTTATTTAATATTATGAGTGGTCGCTTTCAGGGTTTATATGTGTGTTCATTAAACGCTCGTAGTTTGCGCAATAAAATGGATGATTTTCGTTACATTTTCCCTGGGACTGACGTACACGTAGTTCTGGTTAGCGAAACATGGTTATGCGAAGTCATTCTACCCTCGCATATCTCAATACCGGGTTACAACGTGTTTCGGAATGATCGTAGGAATCGTTTGGGGCGAGGAGTGGCGATTTACGTCAAAGATAATCTCAAATCAAGACAGGTTTTCTCATCTGTGGGTGATGTAATTGAGTTTGTTGGGGTGGAAGTGGATTGTTGTGATAATAAATGCATCCTATCTGCCGTGTACTGTCCTCCCAGCAGATTTAATTGTGAAGCGGCTCAGAGTTCGGTGACACAGTATCATATTTTACACAGCGTTTCTCAAATGTGATCGTTGCAGGTGATTTTAATGTTAATATATTACGTGATCTTTACCCTGTGCACCAATTCATTCATCTTCTCGATACACTGAATCTGAATGTGGTGAAAAAGCATCCTACCTATCATAATACGTCGAATCCTTCCCAGCTTGACTCGTTTCTTTGTTCAGACATACGTATAGTTAACTTCCAAGGCCAAATGTGCCCTTTTAGTAACCTGGATCATGACATACTTTTTCTTTCCCTAAATCTTCCTCTTAACCCATCTCCTAGGACTTACTCTTATCGTGACTGTTTGATGAGTGCTCTGGTTTACCATCGGATTCTATCTACTATCCTTCGTCGACAAATTCTCCTCCTTGTGTAGCTATTTATTCAATAAATATGTGCCAATTAAAACTAAATTTACACGTGAAAATCGCTGCCCTTGGTTCTCGTGGAGTGTTCAAGCTATTATTGATGAGAGGGAGGTCTTGTACCAGCGCCACAGGCGGCTTAAAACGGGTGAAGCTTTAAACATGTACCGTGCAGTACGAAATAGGGCCTCTATGGCTGTCCCTATAGATAAACGTCGATACTTTAGCACCAAATTTCACAGTGACTTGCAACCAAGAATTTTGTGGCAGAACTTAAGAAAAGCAGGACTTTACGCGAAAGATAAAATTAACCGCGAGCAGGATTCCTATAATCTAAATAGGTATTTTACTACTCAATTGAACGGCGAGCATGCTAGGACTTCTAACTCGAGTTATATTGATTCTACTGTAAGTGACGCCAGTTGCATTACCCCATCTTTTTCTTCTCGCGGTGTAGATCGAAGTGAATTAACCCCTAAACCCCCCCAAGGGTTGATTGTATGTTTCTGCGTTTTATTAAGATTCTGCTTCCAATGATCGACATATACATTATTCATATCCTGGACCCTTGTTTAATGTCCTCTTGTTTTCCTACGTCTTGGAAAACGGCTTTGGTACCGCCAATTGCCGAAAAACCTTCTCTGGAATCTCCTAGTGATTTCAGGCCAATCAGAAGTTTCATGTCTAAAGTTTTGGAAAAGCTAATTAACTTCCCGATTATTGGTCACTTGGAAAGTAACAAGCCCTTGTCATGTTGGCAGTCCGGTTTCTGGCGTTCTCACAGCTGCGAGACTGCTATACTTAAAGTGACTAGTGATATAAGAGCAGCCTTAGACCAGGATAACGCTACCATCTTAGTTCTGCTTGATTTCTCAAAGGCTTTCGATAGTGTAAATCACAGCTTGTTACAGCATAAGCTATATAATTTTCTTGGATTTACTGCTTCCGCTTCTGCTCTGATCGGGAGTTTCTTGTCAGAACGCCATCAACGGGTGAATGTGGATGATAGGTTGTCGGATTCACTTCGTCTCCCGACTGGTATACCTCAGGGTTCAATCTTGGGGCCGTTGATATTTATTTTATTTATTAATGACCTTCCTCTAGTTGGACGTGATGTCAGGGTTCACTTATACGCAGATGATGTGCAGCTTTATCTAATTAAACCTATTGGCCTGTTTGAAGATGGCATCGCGCGTATTAATGACGATTTGAGCAGAGGCGATGCATGGTCCAAGATTAATGCATTGAGATTGAATCCCTCTATGTCTCAATATATTATTTTTCACAACAGTTCACTCCTTTCGTTTGATATCACACCCGTAATTCTGGACGGTAAAACATTATCTCGTGCTAGTAAAGTGAGAAATTTGGGAATTGTGTTGAACCAAAATATGAGCTGCTGTGACAAGACAAAATCAAAAATTAATAAAATTTACTCCGGACTTCGAAGGCTCTGGCTCTCAGCTAGTATTTTGCCACAAGCAACTCGTTTAAATCTGGTTAAGACACTAATTCTGCCGTACTTCACATGCGGAAGTTTATTTTCCCTCGACTTGATAGTGTCTGTACCCATAAAATGGAGGTCGGGTTCAACGATTGCTTACGTTTCATCTTCCGACTTCGCAGATATGACAATGTCTCACCTTACCGCGATCAGCTGGTGGGGTGCCCGCTTACTACATATCTCAAGAAAAGAGCGTTAGTGTTCTTTTTTAACCTGCAAAAAATAATGAACCATCCTACCTTGGAGAAATGATTAATTTCACTAATTCACATAGATACAGGAACATTATATTTCCTCGTTTAACTAGGCTTGCCATGGAGGGCTCTTATCTTGTCCAGACTGCGCGCTTTTGGAATGCTCTCCCATCTAGTATCCAGCATGCACGCACTGTCAATTCCTTTAAGAGCCTCGTTGAAGCACATTTCTTAATTAGACGCCCATAATTTTACTTGATTGTCTTGTCAGGATCACTTTTCACAGCAGGGTACTATCGTGAATAATTGTAGCTCTTTTTTGTTTTTTTTTTCTATGGAATTTGTTAGTAAGTATTTAATTCTAGTATCAGATCTGTTTTTGTAGTTCATTATAACTTGTTTTTGTTACTCAGTTTTTAATTTGTAATTTTAAGCGCAATATTTATTTATTATTTTATCATAAATAACTTCTGAATTGTTTATAGCTTTTGATATTCTTTTAAATACTTCCTCCACGTTTTAGTCCAATTATTTTTTGGTATAATAAAAGATTGTGATCTTGTATACTAACGCCTCTAATAAATGTTATGTTATGTTAAAAAAAAAACTTCCGATTTTCAATCTACCACAAATGAAGTTGTATCGAATATACACAGTTTCCCCATACACATTAATAAGAAGCAATCGTTGGTATCCGAAGTACAGTACTCGCACGTAGTTCACCAAGTACAGCCACAGGATATTCTATTGTTAAAATCGCAAGATCTAAAAATCTTCAAAAAGATCACGCAATATTCCAAGGAGGACACTTACATCGCTAAGCGAGAAATTCCCGTGACAAAAGCTACAATGTCCAAAGAATGCGTAGTGAAGCTGCTCTTTAACCCATTAAAGGAAGAGCCACAGTGCCAATTCAGAGGACAAATACCTCCCAGAGACCTACTTATCAATTAAGTAAATCCAATTCGTGGATATTCTCGTTAAGTCTCGTTGAGTCTCAAACAACCCAACTACTTCCCCGACATAGCTCCATTAGAGCAAATGGTAGAAAAATACCTCAATAAAACCAAACAAAAGGTACAGCCTGAAAAATACAGACAGAACTATACTCAGGAGATGACACTAATAGCATCATCCTAGAAGGTACCCAGTCATTAAAAGAACTGGACGAAAACTTAGAAAAAATAGTTCCTCATATCAGTCACCACCCTACATGTACTACCTGCAACATCAGTATCCTTAACTGGTGTTGTCATCACATGTATGGTGCTTTACCTGGTCGCCAAATGGCTAGTCCCATTCAGTATAAATTACCGCTCACACAAACCCAAGAAAGCCCCTGAGGCGGAAGAACAAATCAAACAAATCGAACAGACCAAAGCAGTCGAACCAACCCCTCTAAAAAGGACAACAAGGACCCGCACCCTACCACCTACTAGGTCAGTACAAGTGGTATAATGTCACCACTTCAAACGGTCGCAATAAAGAAGCACTATCACTAGTAATAGAAGACATAAAAACTAAATCTAAGTGGTTTCTATAAACCCCAAAAAATCAGTTAGTACTAATAGATAATAATAAAAACATAAGGGGAGAGGACATACTAACATACTAAAGACTAGATTTAAGAGAAAATAGTGTATTAAAAACATATATACATGTAGGTATATACACAAACCAAAAAGCAAAGTAAAAGATATCCTCTCCCGTTAGTATTAAATAATAATAATAAACAATAAAAATAAAAAAGAATAACACATAGAATTAAAAATAAAGGTAATAAATATAGAACAATAAGTCTAACCTAGAATAGAAACTAAATAACCACTACCTTTAGAGTATAATGTAATGGATATACAGGTGTAACACAAAAAATATACACAACACACAAAAAACAAACACAATAGAAATTAGCAAAAAGAAAAAATTTTAATATGAAAAATAAGAAGGAGATAAGAATAGGAATAGATCTTTAAAAACCAATTTTAGAAAATAAGATAACAAAAAATTCTTTTTAAATAGAAACAAGAAATTTAAAAGAAAAAAAACGCAGTAATCCCTGTAACAGAGAAAATACAGCCAACCGAACGACCCCGCCGACCAAAGCAAGAGCTAAACACAAAAAAAAATCCTGAAAGAGGAACCGGAAAAGTAAAGTAGAACAACCTTGTTTATATATATTAAAAAAAGTTTTAATTAAAATTTTATTGGAAAAAGAAGAAGAAAGAAAAGATACAAAAATTTAAAGAGAAAATTTATTATAATGTTCAGCGATGAAAAAAGCTGAAAAGAAAAGAAAGATGGTTAGTAAAAATAAAAAAAACCCTAATTTAGAATACTTAACTTAAGTATAAACCAGGGAAATCGACTGGCATCCAAATTCCTCCCACGCAAATCAGGTACACGTACATACGTACAATATAATCAGCTGAAATAAAAACGAGAAACATGAATTAATTAATGATCTATGAATTATTTAGAGAATAAGAAATATTAATTGAATTTACAAGGAAAAGCACAAAAATTTCCAATTTTTCCCCATACATATGACATGTAAACAGATGTAAGCAAACACAACAACAACACTGTGGGAAATGGAATTTATGTAATAATTAGATAAATTTCAATTTCTATCACTCGAAATTTATACTAATCATTGAAAAAGAGTCATAGAACACAATAGCTATAACAAAACACCTTCCCACGAACTATTTCAAGGAAAATTACGAGCAAATTTTCACCTTTGACAGTCGTCGCAAGGGAAAGTAACTTGCTTAAATATCGAATTT
The DNA here is from genome assembly GCA_963930735.1 of Dioctria linearis. NCBI lineage: Eukaryota > Metazoa > Arthropoda > Insecta > Diptera > Asilidae > Dioctria > Dioctria linearis. The sequence continues at coordinate 134,374,034 of OZ005741.1, forward strand.
TCACAAAATGTTAAAGTGTATTAACTCAATAGAACCGAAGTTCATGAGATATTAAATTGATTTTTTACATAAAAAGAACTTCCCGCGAGGTTTTTCCGCGGAAAAACAATGAATGAAAATCTCACCTGAAGACAGGTTAAGATTGCTAATTATGTAAATAAGGGAACTTTCTTACAAAATAAACACACACAAACACTAATTATTGAGCACAACACAATTAGCATAACTTACCTTGGTCTTAAGCAGCACTACATACAGGAAAACACACTGAAAACTCGCGACCGCGGAACCGCGAAATGAAAATTATAAACATCGCGGAACTGTCAAATTTCATGTATTGCCAACATATGACATATGAATTTGGGGTATTTTTTTATGAGGAATCTGATGGAGGTATTAAAAAAGTCCTAAAGTATCTCAGTAAAAAGATATTTGCTAATTTATGATTTCTCATATAACTAATGAGAAAAAAAGAGATAGCAAGTGGAAGTGAGATGAAGAAAAATACGTTCCACATCGAATTTTCTCAACATGGATGACAAGAATTTAATTGCGCCATGTTATAGCACAATTTGGATATTTAATTTTCATTCAGTTAAATTAAATTATGATGGAGATCTTTTTATGAGGAAATATAGACGACTAAATTCCGCATCGAATTAAATTAATTGATGTTGATGAAAACCAAGGTATTCTGAGTAATTCGCATTATGGTTGCGGGTTCCACACACAAAAATGGCGGCTCAAACCCTATATAAAGCCGAGCATTTGCATGGATCGCTCTCTTATATTTTTCCAAGTCAAGCAGTTTAGATCGTGGTAGAGTGTTCCAAGTTTTTTCTTTATCTTTGAATTTATTCACTTGTGCAAATCGTGAATTTAGCTTAAAATCTGCCTATGGTAAGCTTAAGCTCTCATGCGATTGTGGTGAAGGAAAGCAATTATAGTGACAATTGTGTTAATTTTATTGTGCGTTAATAACAACATTTGTTATGAAGGTCAATTAAACGTTTTTTTCTATTTCTTTCATTTTTAATTAAAATTAGATTTCAGTGATAATAGTTTTATTAACAACGTAAATTATCTTTTACAGAACAGTCCAAGACAGTTATTACTATACTTCTCATTTAGAGTCAAGCTGGAATATACCTGCGAATTGTTCTCTTGTTTGTCTAATTTGTAGTTGCATAAATATTTTATTAGAAATAAATTAAATTTATCTTGTTTAAAACATATTTCAAGACAGTTATTCCTACACTTCTCAGTTGAGTCAAGTTGGAATATATATGCGGAATTGTTTTTTGCTTGTGTTGAAATTTGTAAGCCTAAATTTAGTAATATATTATTGAAATATTATGGACTAATCGTAGATAAGTGTCTCGCTTTAATCTAGAATGCTTAAGTTAACTTCAAATGAATTATAAATTAAATCGAATGTATCTCTAATTATATGCGTTCTGATTTTAATATACCGCTACACTAACATAATCCGCCAATTCAGGATCATCGCATGTGGCTTGTGAACGGTTCTACAGCAACTGTTCCGTTACATACGTGCCGAAATTGCAGTATTAGTAAATAATACGGGAATTTTACATCAGCCTAATATACGGACATATGGTGTGACCTTTCCCCGTATCGTTTTTATAGTTTCAGGAACTAATTATTGCAATTCAAATTGTTTGGTGTTCCAACAGAATCCAAGCTACTTGCATAAACAATTTGGTGGTTCCATCCAGGAACCAAGATACCTTAGCAGAAACATTTGGTGGTTCCATCCAGCAACCAAGATACCTTAGCAGAAACAATTATAAAAAAAAATGTTTAGATGGACCACTCAAAAGCCATGCTCATCTACGTCCCAATCTTCGGGGTCGTCACCCTAGTCTCCAGGGTCCGCATTCTCGCCTCGCCAAGATCCCAGTCTTCGGGGTCCACATGTTCGCCTGCTTCCAAATCTGTGGAGGCCATGAGACCCCCAAAGTCTCGTCGTATCCCGGCGGTGGCCCAAAGGGACTAGCACTTTCCTCGGATCCTGCTGGTGAGGCGGGGGGAGTACCAAAGAAGGCCTGATAAAGGGCAGCCACGGGCTCATCCTCGGAAAACATGCAGCAAAAACAAAATGATAGCTCCCCGCTGATGACCAGGGTGCCTCCTGTAAATGCTAAATTATTAGTTAGGATCCAAAATATAAAAAAAAGAGGAAACTCACCCGAGACCGACCATCCCATACCTCCATGAGGAAGCAAGAACAAGTTTGCCGGGAGGAAACCACGGTGTTCGGTCTAAATCCACGCGAAAGGACATTGCTAATGAATGGTCCATACTCGGAATAGCCCCAGTTACCCTCCGGATACATTACAATGTATCCAAGCCATTAAAACAAAAACCAAATCTTTCTCAACTTGATATAAGACTCATAGCGAAAAGTAAGAAATTTAAAACCTAAACAATTGTATTAACTAACATACACAAATAATTGTTCCTCCTCTCCCACCTTCCCCTGAGAATTATTCTTCTTTAAAGAATAATCCTATTTTTCGCGGGGGGAAGGAATGTTACATACCTAAATTAAACCTAAATAACCTAAAAAGAGTAATTCGAAAATTATAAAATATTTAATTCTCATACATAAGTATAAGCTAATCTTGCTTGAAACATGGTAAGCTTATCTCTCTGCAAAGCTAAATATTGCCATCAGCAATTTCGTCACATTCCTTTGCATAAAATCAAAATATTTTCCCACAAAACGACTTGGGAAAAATAAAAGTTTTAAATTTCATCCCAAGTCGATTCAATAGAAAAAAGCCCCACGACAAATCTTACCTTCAGTAAGATTTGTCGTAAATACGATATGTATGTACATATATACAAACATACATATCGGGCGCATGAAATTTTATGTCGATGAAGACTGAAATGAACAAGTCTTCACCGAAAAAGCTCTTATCAGCGAACTGTCGTGAGCTGCACACATTGTGGGCGCAACAATGTATGCATGGTATCAAGACGATGGTTTGATATTTATGAAAATATCAAATTTCATTTCAACCATCGTCCATCGCGATAATTCTGGGCATGTTTAAACATGTCCAGCAGCAAACAATTTTCTCAGGATAGAAATGCTAATTAAGCATGTATCTATCTTGAACGGAGAGACTTGAGATTGAAAAATCTAAGTCTCGGTGAGTTGATTTTTGCACGCGATCGGGATCGTCCGGTACTTAAGAAATTTAAAAGTAAAAAAAGAAGAAAAGGGTGTTTTATAAAAACCACTTGCGTTGGTCGGATCGGTTAGTGAGCATTGGTAAAATGGAAAGTTAGTTAAGTGTACATTGTTGAAAAAAAAGGACTTAAGTGTAATTAAATTGCTTACGTCAAAGACAAAAGTAGCACCCATTGAACCAATGACAATACCACGTCTAGAATTGAACGGCGCCTTACTTCTTGTAAGATTATTGACGATCATTGTAAATTGCATTCATTTGGAAAATATCCCCATAGTTGCTTGGACAGATTCAAAAATAGTATTGCAATGGATAAGGGAGCTTCCTTCTAAGTGGAAAATCTATGTGGCTAATCGGATCGTAGAAATTCAGGATAATTTGAAATTCGAGCATTGGCGACATATTCCATCAGTTCACAATCCAGCTGACGTTGCGACGCGTGGCATCACAATCACGCAGCTCTTGAGCAATGAATTCTGGTGGCATGGACCCTAATGGCTATTGTAATCGCAAGGCAACTGGCCAATCAACAATGATATTAAGGAATCAACTACACTCGAGCAAAAGACACCAATGGTCGCCAATTTCTTAGCAAATTGTACGAGGGACATTCTCGAATGATACTCATCTTTCACACGTTTAGTTCACATCATAGTCATGATTCAGCGATTCATACATAATTGCAGAAGTCCTTACAGCAAAAGGAATACGACATTAAACAGTACTGAGTACATACATCCATAAAAAACAGTATTCCGATTAGTATAGATGATCGCATTCCCAGAAGAGTATCAAGCACTGCTACATAAAAGGGTGGTTGCTCAAAATAGCCAGTTGTTATGGTTAAATCTAACGCTTGATGACAATGGGTTGATACGAGTAGGATGACGATTGGTGAATGCGTTAATACCTTACAGTAGAAGACACCCAGTAATTCTACCTAGTGATCATCATGTAACGTCAATCTTCATTTACTTAGCTCAAAATGCAAGTAGAAATTCAGTCCTGATCTTAGATGGATGGCGTTGTATCTCAACTAGGGTTCACAAATTCATTAAATATTTTCGACAACGCCAAGCAACAACAATGCAATTGATGGGTAATCTACCATCAGCAAGAGTAAACATCACAAAACCCTCTGCTAAAGTTGGAAAAGACTATGCTGGTCCAATAACAGTAAAGGCAGCGAGTTATAGAAATGCAAAGTCACAGAAGGCCTATTTCCGTATCTTTCTCTGCACGGCAACTAAAGCTGTACACATTGAATTAGTGCCTAATCTAACTTCAGAAGGGTTCATAGCAGCTTTAAAAAGGTTCATAAGTAGAAGGGGTTTGTGCACTGACCTCTATTCCGACTGTGGCACAAATTTTATAATTTTATTAGAGGTAAGGCAGTACTTGAGAATGGATCTACGTCAAGCCATAAAGGAAGCAAACCCAATCGCAGCCGAATATTTATCCACAAAATACGTTACGTGGCATATGAATCCGCCTGCAGTTTCACATTTTGGCGGACTTTGGCAGTCTGGTTCCAAATTAATTAAACACCATTTGCGTAGATCAATTGGAATTCAAGGCCATTATGCCATCTTCGAGACGATCCCAACGAGGCATTTGTATTAACTACTGGTCACTTTCTAATTCAACGCCCTTCCAGAACCCGATTTCACGGAGATGAACTTGTGAACCAGCTGGAAGCACATTCAGCAGATGGTGCAACGATTTTGGAACCATTGGTCAAAGGACTATATAAACCAGTTACAGAATAGACCTAAATGGTGCACTCAACAGCTCTACCTGCAAAGGGGAAATGTCATGATATTACGCTGCGAAAATACACCACCAACAATTTGGCTATTAGGGATCATCGAGGAAGTTCACCCAGGATCCGATGGTCTAGCCCGAGTGGTGCAAGTTAAAACACAGCTAAGTATTTTTACAAGACCAATTAATAAGGTCTGTCGGTTACCAATAGGATAACAAAAATGAATTATGTTTCGTAACATTTGTTAGCTGTTTGTGAATGTCCTGTTCGGACCAAATCGCTTCGAATACATATATTTAACAGATACCTTCTGAAAAGAAAAAATCCTGAAAACAAAGCATCAAAAGTTTTAGTAAACTTAAATCTAATCTAGTGACTCTTAGTTAAAACAGGTACACAACCCAACAAAGTCATGTAGTTGTCATCTACACAACACATTGCACAGATACAATACATAAGTATAGCTTCATCGAGCAGATCGAATTAAAATCATTAGCATATATTTGTACTAATAGATTCGTGCTAAAAACAGTTCCTGCAAACGGAACATATTACAAAAATACCATGCTAAAATTTAGTTCTAAAAGGAAAACAATATTCAATCTAATCACAGTTTTTCCCAAAAAACATTGTCATGTAGCATCATATGCGTGACACAATTATAATCAGATCAAGCCGATCAATTTGTAACTCTATCATTATCATCATTACAAATACCCTCCAACGGGAGTTTCTTCGCTACGTGATAGAGAGAATATATTTTGCAAATATAATTCAATATCATACAGCAGCATGGGTTGCTCTAAATTTCTTGTTGCTATGCAATTTTGTTCGTTGCTATGCAAATTTTTTCGCTAGTACCGTAAGATCACAGCTACACTACCCACTGGCAATTCTTGTAATCATGCGCCTCTGCTACACCATCAGTGGTGTCGTGTGCAAGCAAGGGCTTTATAAACGACAAGTTGACTGATCTCGATTTTTTTTGTACTTGGCATTGCTTGAGGTAAGTTGGCTAGTTAGGGACTGATGAGCCAAGACTCTTTTGCCTTGAATTGTGTGCGTCGATCTTCAGAGAGGACCAATGGTGCTTGAACCGTGGTCTTGTTGGTAGAGTAATTAGTGCTTGTACTAATACTCGCTGTGTTGAGATAACGACGATTACCAAAATGCTTATTTCGGTATGAATCAAATCAACGGTGCTTGTACCGTGATTTTGTTGTGGGAGCAAACAGTGCTTGTACTGATACTCCAGTTGTTTTGGATGGTTATACTCTTGGCAGCCTCACCAAGAGAAAAGAAAAATAGGCTTGTTTGTTTTCCAAATTACTCAACGAACTAGTTTTATTCCAACAATTCACCTTTTTTATATATAAAAAAAACTCTTACCTGTGATCTTATTCTAACTTAGCTAAATCCATTGAAAAAGCTTAGCATGCAATATTTTCCTCCCTGGGAAATAAATTTTTCACGAATTTATCAAATGATAAGTCAAGAAATTTTACCTTGAGAGTGTTGAATGGCCAGACGTAATGTGAGCTGCTCAAGCACTGCAACTGGTCAGAACTGTTTGTGTTGCATTTATGCAGCTTGTTTGCAATAAAAGAATTACGAAAAAGTGAACATCGTGAGAAAGTGAAATTGTTTAGAATATTTATTTTGCTTGTGAAATATCTGGATCATGAAAGAATGCCCAAATGTTAACATTCTCCCCCGCGTTGAATGACAATTCAACCGAAAGGTGTTGAATAACAATGTGAACAACAAAATTGGAGGAAGGAAAAACTTGCATGTGTTTATTGCCTTTTACCCACGCCTAATTAATTTCTAACAAGATGTGTATGACCTTAATACACTTACAGAAGGTTAGAACATGCTAACGCCTAGCTAACTTATTTGCAACATTGTTTAAAACTAATTAGCGTACTAAACCTCATATTTTACGGTGAATCTTTCATCTTCAATAGAATTGTTTGGTTGGTTGTTCTCCGCTTGCGCCTTGACATCTTGGCTGGTTAGTCGTAAGCACATGGTAGGGCGGCACCTCCAAAGTAGGTATATGATGACGGTTATGATGAGGAAAATTCCGGCATAGCTGATCGCAAATTGATGAATGTCGTGAGAGTAGACTCTTCCTGGTATATCACTGGGAAGCTGTGCAAGTTGCCTTTTGATAGATTCTAATTCGGTTAAATCTGACTGATAATGGGATGTGTAGCGGAGTACTGGGGCTAACTTTTCTGGCACTACTACTCCTGTTAAGTTGCTCGCAGGGACGTAGGACATCCTTGATGTTGACTGTAATACTTTGTGTCCTCTTATAGTGAGTAGCGGTTGTTTCATGATACAATCTTCCTGAATTTTAAGAATTCCGGTACCGTCAATTGTCTCTTCGGAAACGTTGTCGCCGCATACAATGTTGATTGTGGTTTTCTAACCCAAAACGTAAATCCACTGATTGACATTGTGGAGCTGAATCCAGTGTGGTCCGTTTTCTCTCCTCATTATTTGGCAAGAGTCAGGCTGAGGTAGGTGATTGATAAGGCTCACCTCACAGTTGCTAATGATGGAGCCCTTATGGTATGTGGGATGTGTTTGTCTGCAGAGATGTTTCTCTTCCGTGATGGAAATGCAGGACATCAACTCTTCCTCTGTGAGGGGGTAATACAAATCTCGATGCAAGTTGATAATCAAATATGGATGTGACTAATACTGGGACCGGTGTCAGCTTAAATAGTTCCAATTCGTCCGTTGTTAGTAGTGGGAGCCTTATTCTGAAGATGATGTGTCTACCTACTACCCTGCCTTCGATGCTCATGAGACGATACTGTTTCAATACTTCATCTTGTGTGGTAGGGAGCCTCTATGAAGAGGGGAGGTTATTTTTTATGTACACTAGTTCCCCTTGCAATTGCGCCGGAGAGATCAAGCGTGGGCTGATTTTACCTTGATGAGTGTGGATGAGGACATCCAACATAGAATCTAGAATTCTGAGGAAATTCGATGCTGTTAACATAGTTTGAATTCCTACTGAAATGAACAAGTGGTTCAGCCTTTCTTGAAACATTTCTTCTCTGATGCCATTAATTGCCTTATTGATCTGATCGATGTGGAGTTCAAGCTCGTGGAGTTGCTTGCTTATTGTTCCTCTATCTGTTTTCATGATGTTTGTTGTAGCATCTATGATTGATGTTTGATTTTTTATGAGGTCGAGGAGGAAGTGCTCATTTTTATTGATGTTTTCGATGGTTTGGGATATCTTCTCTGCGTATTCTGAGTCAAGCACCCAAAAGAGAGTGTTTGCTACGTTGCCCACGATGTTTAGGACTCCTCTCTTCCGATCGTTTCCTGTCAATGGGAGGTGTTAGTAATTCGTTCCCCTTGGATAGCTCCTCATACAGATATTTGAATTGATTAGTTGTTCGAAGGCATAGTTCTCCTTCATCCATAGAATTACATAGGTGGTGCAGTTGTTTAATGCAGTTGCTAAAGGCAGAAAACTCCGTCCAGTAAGGGTCCATGTCATAATACGCGATGAGATGCCATTCGCTGGAAATTATGTTGGTCACTCCTAGATTTTCAAAGTATATACCAGGTCGAGTTTTGAAGGGCGCTATTGTGACTGGCGATCCCTTGGCTGTCGGTAAGATTAGGCATGTGAGTAGTAGCGTGACTAATGCAGTGCCAAATGACTGACGTTGTTTCTTCCGAGGGTTGTTAGTCACATTTTCATCCTCTTTTGAGTTATGTCGGGTCCCGCTTCTGGAGAATTCAGTGGTGTTGCTTTCCTGTTGTGGGCACAAGAATGGCACCACTTCATTGTCAGAGATCTCCTTCTCTAGAGGCAGTGGTGCTAACCTGTGTATGGCTCGTCGAAGCGTTCCGCTGGAGGTTCTGATGTCTGCTACTCGTACAAGTCCGTCGGTCCCCTTGATGACGTTGATCACTCGTCGTAGTGGCCATTTTAAGGGAGGGGTATTATCTTCTTTTATGATGACCATATCTCCAGCCCTAATATTCTGACATTTTTGCTTCCACTTATATCTGTGTTGTAACTGATTTAGATATTCTTTGGACCACCGCTGCCAGAATTGATTTTTGATGTACGACACAAGTTTCCAACGCGTCAGCAAATTTACATTCCGAAGTTGTGCTCGGGGATCGATTGAACTGGTCAATGGTTCGCCAATGAGGAAATGCCCGGGTGTTAAGGCTGTTAACTCGTTGGGATCTGACGACATTGCAGTTATTGGTCTGGAATTTAGAATTGCTTCAATTTCTATGATGACAGTTTCCAGCTCTTCATAAGTGAGCGATGCGGCTGCTAGTACTTTCTGTAGAAGGTTTTTAGCAGATTTCACGGCCGCTTCCCCCAGTCCACCAAAATGCGGAGCACTAGGGGCGATGAAACGAAAGTCGATCCCTTTTGAGCTGCATGCCGTAATCATGGTTTCTCTTTCTTTATCGGAAGCAATTATGTCTTTCACTTCCTCAAGTTTATTCTTGGCGCCCACGAAGTTGGTGGCGTTGTCGCAGTATATGGTCTTGCAATGACCTCTTCGCCCTATGAAACGTTTCAGGGCCCCTATGAAGCCTTCTGATGATAAATCACTGACTACCTCAAAGTGTGTTGCTTTTGTTGTGAAGCAGCATAAACGGCTATGTGTGACTTCTGTGGTCTTTTTCCTCTAATCTTGAAGTGAGTGTACATTGGACCGCAGAAGTCGACACCAACATTGATGAAGGGGCGTGCTGGTTGTACTCTATCTGGAGGTAAGTTGCCCATTAGTTGTGACAAAAATTTTGGTTTGGCTTTGGCACACTGAACACAGTGCTGAACTACTGAGCGTGCAAGTGTTTTGCCCTTCAGAGGCCAGAATTTCTGCCTGGTTATTGAGAGCAAGGCCTGGGGTCCCACGTGATAATTCGATTTGTGAATATCATTCATCAATAATTTAGTAAACTGGTGTGACGGTGGCAACAACACTGGATGCTTGGCGTTGTATGATAACTGAGATTCTTCCAATCTTCCCCCCACTCTAATGATTCCTTTTTCGTCAATAAAGGGTGTGAGGCTCATGAGTGAACTGTTTCGGGCTACTTCTCTCAACTGCTCCAGGTGTTGGTAGTCCTCTTTGAATTCTTGTTTCTGCATTAGTTTTATGATGATAGTTTCTGCTTCATCAAGTTCCTCTGGGCTGAGTGAGACATTTTTTGTTGTTCCTTGGTTAGTCTGTCTCGCATGTGCCGTGAATCGAAGAATGTATGCTGTGATTCTCTGAAGCTAAAAAAAGGAATTTTGATGATTAATTGAAATAATGAAGTGCTCCGAGTAGTGTGCGGTTATTGTTGTTGCAGTGCAACGCCGTCTCTCTGGATCATTGTCAAGTGGCTTCTTTGTATAAGGATTGGGCCATATTTCTTCGCCACCATGAACGAAAAGCGGTCCATAAAACCACAGGTTGCATGTACACAACCTTTCTGGGCATATGCCCCGGAAAGTCGCTGGATTGCAGCCACTCGATTAGCCACAAAGGTGTGAAGTGAGGAAGAGGATGAACTTATCCATGCGATGACGATTTCCGAGTCTGTCCAGAAGTGTATAGTCTCATCCTTTAAATTTAGATCTCTTTTGATTCGATTAGCTAATTGTGCTGCCAGCTTCGCTACGCATAGCTCAAGCCTCGGCAACGTTATTTGCTTGACTGGAGCCACTCTTGACTTTGCGCACAATAATCTTACTGTTATGATATTGTGTCTGTCTACTGACCTTAAATAAGCCGCTGCACCGTAGGCCTTTTCTGAGGCATCTGCACATATTAGTTGCATTGGCTTCGATGTTTTGTTGAGAGAATACGTGTCTCGGGAACTTGATGCTATTTAAGGTTTTTAGGCCTTCCCGATATTGAATCCAGGAAGAGTGTAGTTCTTGTGGCAGGGCAGCATCCCAGTCTAGTTTCATTGCCCACAATTTCTGCAGAAATATTTTTGCGGTTACGATGACTGGACCTATTATCCTTAATGGGTGAAAGATATGGGCAATGTCGGATAAGGCTGTGCGTTTGGTAACCTTTCCCCTCTCATTCCAAGCTGTTTTGATCACAAATTCATCCAATTTTGGTAACCACGTTAACCCGATGGCCTTAATGTTGTCTTCGGACTTGTTTGAAAAGCCTAATTGTAGTTCCTGGTCGCTTTCTGGAATGCCTTCAAGCAGCTGAGGGTGATTTGCGCACCATTTCCTCAATCTGAAGCCAATAATCGCTGAAAAGTTATGTCCTTGGATTCCCCTAGTGCGCCGGGCTCATTGATAAATGGTAGTCTGACAACGAATCGACCGTCGCAGTCTCGTCTGGTTGATGAGTTGATATGATTTTCACAACGTTCCTCACTGGCGGTGAAATTGTTTTTGGAAGCTGACGGCTCTTCTAACTTCCAGAATTTCTCAATTTGCTGATCTAACTCTTCTTCATTGCATATTCCGCAAGATGCCACCTTAACTTGACCTGAACTGTATGTTTTTCCAGCTGCTGTCCACCCGAAGACGGTGTTTTGCAGGATTGGCAGATCGGGTCCCAGTTTTATCTGCCCAACCGACAAGAGAGAATAGTCGAGTTCGGCTACAATCAATAATTCTATTGAATCTGGATGATTGAAGTGAGGATCAGCTAGTTAGATGTTGTTTGGAATGGACCATGTTGTGGTGTCTATTGCTTGCGAGGGTTGTGACGATATTATTCGTGGTAGCACATGAGCTTCTAGTGTTGACGTGCAGCAATTTATCCTGGACTGTAGAAGGATGTTCACTCTGTGTTGACTTTGCTGCTTCCGCAAACCGATGCCTTCAATGCACAAGAGTTCAGGAGTCATTGTCAGTTGCAATTTCTTTACCATTCTTTCGGTAATCAAATTAATCTGTGATCCCGAGTCAAGGATGGCCCTGCATTCGGTGGTGATTCCCCTGCCATTTGATAGTTTTACTAAGGCAGTGCTAAGGAGTGTATATCCCCTGATCTTTGGGTCTGTCTTCGTGGTTAGTGAAGTGGCGGTGTCTGTTGATTGAGCGACGTTGACTTGAGCAGCAGTCTGGAGACCTGCCGGAGCCTCCTGCCTTTTAAGTCGTGAGTCTTGGTTGTGTTTGCCTCGTACTCCTTGAACGGCTGAAAAGTGTAGTAGCGTATTGTGACGACGAGAACACTTTGTGCATGACCCTGATAGACAGGGCTCCGAGGTGTGGCCAGGCCTTAAACAATTGAAGCAAATGCTGAATCTTTTGACTAGACTTATCCTCTGAGGTGGTGTCATTTCTAGAAACTTCTGGCTGGCAAAAAGCTTATGAGTATTTTTGCATGCTAGGCAGACTGCTCCCGAGTAACTGTTTATGTGAGGGCCCTCTGAATGTGAGACTTCTTATCTTCTGTAGGCCTTCCCTTGATTCCTAATGCTTCTGAAGATTGAAATCACATTTCCAGAAACTGCATCAATGTCTTGAGTTGCTGCAGTGTTCTAGGTTGGGCCAGCGACTGTTCCCACAATGCATGTGTGGTCTTGTCTAATTTTTTGATTAATATGTATAGTAAAAGCGGATCCCATTGTTCCATATGTACTCCTAAGTTCTCTAACACAAGAAGACACTCTTGAGTTGTATCGTGAAGAGATTTGATGGCTGATGCGTTGTCTATGGAGGTGGCTGATTGGGATAATAGTTTGCTGAGCAAAGCATTGACTAATAATCTCGTGTTTTCGAATCGATCGTTGATTATTTTCCATGCCGCTGTGTAATTTGCTTCGGACGTTGTGAGATGCCTGATGAGTTTTTCGGCTTCTCCAGAAAGACTGGTCTTCAAGTACCACATCTTTTGACAATTATTGATGTGTTGGTTATGCACCAATTCTGTGAAGAGATCTCTGTATTGTCTCCACCTCAGTAAGTCTCCATCAAATGTAGGAAGGGTTGGTAGTCTGACCATGTTGTTGTGAGCATTGACAGGTGCAGGCATGCTTGGCCTTCTGGAGGGAATTGGCGTCGATTGACCCATCAATTCATGCAATCGAATGAGTTCCTGTTGACCCTCTTCTTCTAACTTGAAGTATGTCTCAATATGGTATCCCATGCTGCTGGGATCGTTTATTTGCTCCCATATTTGGTAGTGAATGCTCTGGATCTCACTCCAATAATTTTGGATAGCATGTATCTTCACTTGATAAAAATGTATTGATTGAGTTTGACATCGTATTTGGAGACTCGAGAGAAGCCTTCGCGAATCATTCATAATGGAATGTTGTCTTCGAATAAGTGAATTTGCTTTAGTTGCATTTTGTGCTAGGCTCGCGGGTGACATGCTTGACAGTTTTGTGCCCTTTGTCTTAGGATAGGCCCCGAATCCGGTAATCTTCTCAGGTGGTGCTGTAACTGGAAAATTGTCTCCTTCACACGCCTTGTCCGTGAACTTCTCTTTCGCTGTGTTGATTCCACCTTGGGCAGTGTCTTGGTTTTGCTGTGGATCATTCGCTGCATTTTCAAAAATTGCTGTCTCGACTGCCTCTTGCATCCTCACTATCTTTTGTCTTAATTTTTCGTAACCCTAGCAAATGGCGTCGTAATAATTCCGCTTGAATTAGGGGTGATCAAGCCTATTCTCGTGGCTTATACGGATAATGTTGTCCGTCTCTTCGAAGTCCTTCCATAATTCATCTAGCATAAGAAGCCTTTTCTGCAAGTACTCCGCTGTCTTGCGGGTGATTGGGTCCTTGCGGAAGTTCTCTATTAATCGTTCAATTTCGCCACATGTCTTTGTTTAACGTAACGCTAGTTCTTCCAGGTCCATGTTGATCAAGGGAAAGCTGAATGAATCTTCTTGTCTATGTTACTGAATGCTGATACTTGACGTCGGGGTCGCCAAATGATGAGCCAAGACTCTTTTGCCTTGAATTGTGTGCGTCGATCTTCAGAGAGGACCAACGGTGCTTGAACCGTGGTCTTGTTGGTAGAGTAATTAGCGCTTGTACTAATACTCGCTGTGTTGAGATAGCGACGATTACCAAAATGCTTATTTCGGTATGAATCAAATCAACGGTGCTTGTACTGTGATTTTGTTGTGGGAGCAAACAGTGCTTGTACTGATACTCCAGTTGTTTTGGATGGTTATACTCTTGGCAGCCTCACCAAGAGAAAAGAAAAATAGGCTTGTTTGTTTTCAAAATTACTCAACGAACTACCTTTATTCCAACAATTCACCTTTTTTATATAACAAAAAAACTCTTACCTGCGATCTTATTCTAACTTAGCTAAATCCATTGAAAAAGCTTAGCATGAAATATTTTCCTCCCTGGGAAATAAATTTTGCATGAATTTATCAAATGATAAGTCAAGAAATTTTACATTGAGAGTGTTGAATGGCCAGACGTAATGTGAGCTGCTCAAGCACTGCAACTGGTCAGAAGTGTTTGTGTTGCATTTATGCTGCTTGTTTGCAATAAAAGAATTACGAAAAGTGAACATCGTGAGAAAGTGAAATTTTTTAGAATATTTATTTTGCTTGTGAAATATCTGGATCATAAAAGAATGCCCAAATGTTAACAGGGACTAACATTTATATCGGGTATCGACTGATATATAATTTTTTAACAACTAGTTAAGACACTTTATTTCTGGTCTCGACGGAAATAAAGTATTTTGCTTCGGGTCTCGACTGAAGTTAAGATATTTACTAACACTCACTTTAGTTCGGGTCTCGACTGGCTTAAAGAATATTATCACGGGTCTCGACTGAGATAACCTTTTACAAACAAAACTCTTTATTTCTGGTCTCGACGAAAATAAAGGATCTTGCTTCGGGTCTCGACTGAAGTTAAGATATTTACTAACATCCTCTTTAAGTCGGATTTCGACTGGTTTAAAGAATATTATCTCGGGTCTCGGCTGAGATAATCTTTTACTAACAAAATACTTTATTTCTGGTCTCGACGGAAATTTGCTTCGGCTCTCGACAGAAGTGAAGATAAGCTTACTAACACTAACACTTTATTTCTGGTCTCGACGGGAATAAAGAATTGTTGTAACAAAATATTAGAACGAAGGGTCTTAACATTAGCTTAAAGCCAATTCCTCGAGTGCCAAAGTGGAGATCGGTAAGTACCAGCATAGATGGCATAAGAACTAGATGGCGCATAGAGTACCAGAGAAAAGTATACAGATTTTAAATTGCTGGTCCATTCCAGAGTAGACCACAACATGTTTCAGAGGTGCTGAGAACAAATGTTCCTTTAACAGCAGTTTTGCATACATTTGATCGACTGCCTCAACATGGTAGATGCTGCAAAATATGAATCACTCGACGTATCTATCATCATTTCTCTTTTCATGTTTCTGTACGGATCAAACTAAAGGAATGATGCACAGCACAACATATTCGGTGCGGTGGGTGGGGCGTAAACGCATTCACAGCGATCTTCATTTAATAGATGCTGGCATCCCTCGCTGTGTGACTGCAGCCGAGCATAATCTACGAATAAAGATTTAATTTTATTTTATTTATTTATTTAGTCAATTACTATTTTTATACAATATCATAACAGTATTATTCTAAAAACTATTTTTAACAAATTCAATAATGTGTTTTTTTACAATTTTAGTATTTGTTTCTGTTTTAACATTTGATGGTAACATGTTAAATAACTGAAAACCTCTATACACTAAACTATTTTGGGCTAATCTATTCCTAAATAATGGCAATCGAAAGTCATTTGCATTTCTTAACAAGTATGGCTGTATATCTCTAACATAATTAATTAAGCGTGTTAAATATTTAGGCATACATCCTCTTCTAATTTTGTCAACAAATAATAAAACATTCATAGCTACACGCTGTTTGACACTTAACCAACACAATGCACTTAACATATCTGAAATTCTTGTGTACCTGCTGCACTTAAGTATAGCTCTCATAGCTTTGTTTTGCAACCTTTGTAGCCTCGTGAACGCACTTTCATCACACATATACAACACAGTTGAACAATATTCAAAATGGGGCTTGATAATTACATTATAAACATTTATTGCTTGTAATGTATCTAATCTATTCCTTATTCTTTTAAAAAAACCTATTTTTTTCGATATTTTTTTCGCAACATAATTCACATGGAGATTAAATTTAAGTCTACAATCCAAAATTACATCAAGATATTTAATTTCTTCCACTTGTTCAATACGTTCACTGTTTATGCTTAAGTTAACACTACATTGGCTTTTAAACACCATACACTTAGATTTATTTATATTAAGTTTTAATTTATTACACTGAAACCATTTACTCAATCTAACCAGATCTCCTTGAACTTTTTCTTCGCACGCACAAATGTCATTACCGGATAGAAACAACAGGGCATCATCAGCAAAGAGGACTACCTTGCAATGTTCAAGAACTTTGATAATATCATTTATATATATAATAAATAATAATGGTCCCAATATAGAACCCTGCGGAACGCCTAGAGTCGTAGTCTTGCTCTCTGACATGTTTTCGTTGATAACAGTCCTCTGTGATCTACCTTGGAGGTATGACTTAAACCACTGATATTCCGTAGATAGTACTCCATAACTATAAAGTTTCTTCAATAGAACACTTCTATCAATAGTTTCAAATGCCCTCTTTAAGTCGAGGAACACAGCAATAACACTATTTCCACTAGATATTTCCTCCTTCCAATCAGTAATTACTTGATTCAGCGCACTTTCACAAGAGTGTTGACTCCTAAAGCCTGACTGGCTCTCAATGATTAGATTGTGCTCATTGAAGTATTCATCAAGCTGCATCTGAACGATTTTTTCCAATATTTTTTCATAAGTGGGTAGAGCATTAATTGGGCGGAAGTCTTCACAGTTATCTGCTCCAGTAACCTTCGCTATAGGTGTAACTACTGACTCCTTCCATTTATCCGGAAAGCAACCTGATCTCAGTGACGTATTTATCAAGTGAACAAGTGACGGGCCACATACTTCAAAACAGTCCAAAAGCATCTTGGCACCAACAAAATTAAAGTCTTTTTTTTGGCTTATGGATCCCATCGCTTTTCTTATATCCAATTGCTCTATAAGTCTGAATTTAAAGATCGATTGTACATTTTCTATTAAGTTCACAAATGACACACTTGTAATGGATTGATTTATTGCTTCAATACTATCAACGAAGTAATTATTAAATTTATTAGCTATGTTTTTTACACCATTCACACTCACACCATTGAATTTTATATTTCTATAAATTTTTTCACGATCTTCACCCAATATATATCTTTTTAAATTCCTCCACATACTTTTTTGATCATTAGATCCAAGCAACTTATTTCTAATATATTCATTTTTCCCCCTTTCAAGTTCTTTTTTATAATTATTACGCACCCTCCTATAGTTATCCCAGTCCGTTCTTGTATTTAAATGCAATGCTCTTTGGTACAATACAATTTTTTCAGTTCTTAATTCTCTTAAAGTGCTATTATACCACTCCAAAGAATTATTTCTTTTTACACCGTTGCGAACGTGACTATTTGTAATTCTTAGCAACTCACCTGATATTATATCAGCAACCTCATTAGTTGTACTCAAAACTGTACAACTAGCTAAAGCACTGGAAGACATTTCTCTAATAATTGCGTCTTTATTATATTTTAAATACCTAAAGCTATTAATTTCTTTTTGATTACTAATTCTGTTTTTAACACTAATTTTCACTACTATAGTCTCATGGTCCGATATTT
Organism: Dioctria linearis; assembly: GCA_963930735.1. Lineage (NCBI taxonomy): Eukaryota > Metazoa > Arthropoda > Insecta > Diptera > Asilidae > Dioctria > Dioctria linearis. The sequence goes on from OZ005741.1 coordinate 134,391,782, forward strand.
TTAAATCATTTCTTAAATCAGCTTCAACGAGGTTTGAATTCGTAATGACGTAATCAAGAAATGTTTTGCTATTACTGGTAATTCTAGTAGGCTCATTTACAATTTGCTTGCAGGCATTATCGCATGTAATTATTTTGTTTAGCCATTTCCTATACGTGTTGCTGGAATTTAACCAATCGACATTAAAATCACCCAGTATGACAAAATCGTCGTTCACATCAGATATGTTATCAATCCATTCTGAAAATTTCTCACAGAAAGCCCTTTTCGATGCATTAGGGGAATTGTAGACAACGGCTAAATTTATTGATAGTGACATTAAATACAACTTAATTACTAGCAACCAATGGACTTTACCGATATTTTCTCCAAAACTTTAAATTCGTAGCTTGTATTAATATATATACATACACCACCTGTATGCCTAGAAGAGCTATCGCACCTAATAAGGTAGTAATTATCTAATTTCACTTCAGTGTCAGCAATAAAATCAGTCAGATGAGTCTCAGAGAGCACAATCACATCAAATTCATTCATAAGCATACACGATTCTAATTCATTCAAATTGGTAGTTAATCCCTGAACATTCAGATACATAGCATTCACACTGTTTAATTGCTAAATTGGTGTACGCCTTTTTTCAATTTATAATTTCTTTTGATATACCGCACATTTGATATCACGACAATCATGATTTATTTCAAGGCTCAGACCATATTTAGTATTCGCCTTTAAACAATTATTACATTTTAATCCAGTGGACGTACAATCTCTGGCATCATGGTTTTCACCACACTTCGCACAAATTTGGCTGTTTTTGCATTGACTTGCTATATGGAAAAAACCCCAACATTTATAACACTTCTTCACTCTAACATATTCATAAGCTCTGCACCAATCCCAGGAAGGAAACCGGGAACAGGGTGGATAAACGACAAACTAATCACATTCAAAGCAGTGCCTCGCTGCAATATAATATTAACAATGCCTCGACCTCGGCAGGCCGCAATTTTTTCTTAGAAATTTACTAGAATATTTTTTGCTTATTGCTTGGCTACGCGTCTACGCTCATAGCAATTGTTGTCGCCCTCCAAAAGTGCGTATAAATTCTAGGGAAAAATTTTCCATTAAATTTCTAGGAAAAAATTGCGGCCTTTCCTACATCAGATCCAGGCATTTTTAATTTTATATTGGAGCGAGGCACATCGGCTCAGGGCATCATTGATTTTATATTAGAGCTCTCGGCCTCGGCCAATGCATGAAAATTCTAAGGAAGAAATTTCCAGTAAATTTCTATGAAAAAACATTCTTTTAATGTTGGAACAAGTTTCATCTAATTTTAAATTTACACCGTGTGTTTGACCCGTGAAGGATTCCTACACAGTTCAGATTTGGTTTAAGAAGGCTTCCTAATTAAGCCCAGAACAACAAAACAATGCTTTCATTTAATAAAAGCTTTATTCTAAAATTCTATTTACAAAGCTCGATATTTATATACAAATTTTAATTTGACAAATATGCAGAATCAACAAATTCAATTTAATAAATTTAATTGACAACAAATTTTATGCGTGAAATTTGATCTCACGAAATTGTTATTTGTCTGCAGGTGTTGCTGATGCAGTAAAAGTGCATGAAATTTACCTACTTATTGGATTTGTGCTGTATTTTTTTTCCTTCAATAAAAGTTATTGACTTCTGAATTTGCTGATTGTTTTTTAATGTTTAATCCTTAAACATCCTCCCCCGTTGAGTTGGAGTCCAACACAAATTTCTGGTCCAAGCCCTTGCGTTTTATTGGGACAGGTTGATGCTGCTCCCCTTGCGATGCTCCTGTTAGTTTAAAGGTGTTGGTTTTCTTACATCGCCAATACATTAAGTAGCTGAAGATTGCTAGCAAAGCCGTCACTGATAGATAGGTCATGGTATAGTCATGGACATCATGGACGTTAAATTGTTCGGGAAAGGTTGAAGCTGCCTTGAGGCCTTTGATTCTATAGGTTAGTTCTTTCATTTCTCGTGCATTATATTGCAGATGAAATTCGGGTGAGGCCAGTTGCGGCGTCCTTTGTGTTAAACTCAGCTGGTCTTCTATCAAAGCACTGATGCTTATCCGTGGGATAAGTGCGGAGGTAAGGTTACTTTGATACCGGGCGTGTCCGCTAATCGTCATGGAAGTCTGTTTGACTGCGCACTCTGGTCGTAGCCTTAAGATTCCACTTCCGTTAAGTGTTTTGAGTAGGACTTCGGTTCCACAGACAATATTGAGTGTAGTTTCCGCATTAAATGAAAATAGCCAGTTGTTGGGTGTGTGAAGCTGAATCCATATCTTCCAGAGCTTCGTGGTTCGGAATCGACACGTTGGTGATAATGTTTGGTGGTGATTTAGTAGCTCCATTTCACAGTGGCTCACACTGGATTTTAAGTTGTAGATCAGGTGATTTTGAGCACATAGATATCGTTCATCGTCTAAGGTTTTGCATTTGTCCAGTTCGAATGGCATTAAGGGATAGTATCGCTCTCGGTAGATTAACGATGAGGTATTCGGTAGATGGCTCAATTAAGATAAAGCTATTTTTGTAGAGTGTAGGAATTGGGATCACTTTAAAGTGTTGAAAGTATTCATCTTGTTGTAGTGGAATTCGTATGTCGAATAGGATATATGATTCTGTCACCCTTGCTGCAGCTGTCATTAGGCTGTAGAAAAACAAACCGCCATCCTTTCCATTTCCAGGAATTGTTAACATGGAAGGAAGCTGCTCTTTAATTTGTGCGATTTGTTCTTGTAGCTGCATAGGAGAGAGCAAAAGAGGACTAATTTTGTTGTGATGAATATCCGTTAAAACATCAAGTAATGCTCCTTGAATTCTGTGAAAATTTTGCAGGACTAGCGTGGTTAGCATGGACAATGAGTTGAAAGTTTGTGCACTTTGTTGTTCGTATTAGGCATTACCTATGCACTTGTGTAAAGCTTCGATGTGATTCTTTATGGAGTTGAACTGCTGTTGAATGGATTCTTCCCTGCCTTTCATAATATTTGTAGTAGATTCCAGAACTGATGTTTCATAGTTCACTTGTATAAAAGGTCACTTGCTTCCTCTAGTTCTCTAAGCTGATACTCGAACTGATTTAGTATCTCTAGGCAATGATTCTTTCTGAATGTAGTCGCATTGCAAAGCTGGTCTATTGCCGCTATACAACTCCTTATTCCTTGAAACTCAGCCCAGTAATTTGTTAGGTTATAATAAACCAGCAAGTTCCATTCACTGTTTATTATTTGAGCCTGGCCTATAGATTCGAAGTATAACCCAGGATTATCTGTGAATAGTGCTATCTCCACTGGCTCATTAAAAGGTGCGCCGAATATTAGCAGCACCAAAGAAGTTAGCAGGAGAAAACTGACAGCCATCGAATTACCTCTTTGTGGATTACTTAAAACTTGAGTCTGTTGCGCAATACCCTTGCTCTCCTCTGCCACTATGCTTGGTTGTGTGGTTTGTGCCTGTTTTGAGAATGTTAGCCAATTTGGCCAGTTTGAGCAAGAATCTGCCTTTCAATGGTTGATTGACTTTCTTGCCAGAGCTCAGGTTTCGCCTTTTGGCAGGAGGACTAGCAGTGATGTCATCTCTTGCCGCGGGTTTAGTTCTTGGTGGTCCTTGCAGTAGGAGGCATGTAGCTCCCTTTGTTATTGTTTCGGTAAGTTGTTGACTGTTTGAATCTTCGTCCTGATGGTTATTGTTGTACTCTTCAATTGGTAGTGGACACAGGCTGTAGATCGCTCTTTTAAAAGTGCCAGATGCTGTTTTTACATTCCCAACCTTGGTGTGATTATCCAGTCCATTAAATGTGTCTATAATGCGACCAAGAGCCCATTTAAGAGGGGGTAAGTTCATATCGTTTAACAGTACTAGGGTGCCTTTTCTAAGTCTTGTTGTTTGTTTTTCCACTTGTATCTCAGTTGAATCTCCTGTAGATATTCTAATGACCATCTCTTCCAGAATGATTGTTGGATATGGTGCAGTCTTCTAAATCTTGTAAGACTGATTATATTCAAGGCACTTACATCTGGTTCTGCAAAGGCTGTTAGTGGCCTAGTAGTATGTATCCACTAGCCATTTAAAAATGCACTAGGTGCGGTAGAGACACAAAATATTGTACCTCACCCCCTTACGAGTTTTGTTATGGCTGGTGGGTGTATTTCTCGGCGACTATGCCACTAGGTAGACATTATACCACCTGTGTATGATTTTAATGAAGAGGAAGGAGAGTTTGACTAACAGTATGTATCCACTAGCCATTTAAAAATGCACTAGGTGCGGTAGAGACTCAAAATATTGTACCTCACCCCCTCACGAGTTTTGTTATGGCTGGTGGGCGTATTTCTCGGCGACTATGCCACTAGGTAGATTTTATACCACCTGAGTATATTTTTAATGAAGAGGAAGGAGAGTTTGACTAGTAGTATGTATCCACTAGCCATTAAAAAATGCACAAGGTGCGGTAGAGACACAAATCCGTTACGTGTTTTCTTATAGCTGTTGAGGTTATCAAAGCAAAGAGTATCTGCACGGATTTTTTTCTTAAAATCAAGTGAAAAGTTGATTTTTCTGTGGGGAGGTTGTCGAAATCAAAGATGGCTTTTGCGGACCTGAGCGAGTTGGAGATGAGCCGGCTGCAAAGTTCATGATATGCTGCTTTGATTGAAACATGTTTTTTGGTTTGCATATGCTCGAAATCTTGTTTATACCTGGCGCTCACTGTTGGCTTAGGTCAAGAGTGAGTGCATCTTTGCGACCGGTATAAAGTATGTGATGAAGCTTCTGTTCGTCAATGAAATAATCTGGAATAAAAGCTTAGGGTATTTTGAAATAAAACAAGTGGTGTGGGTAGTATTTTCAAAATTTATTTTCTCATACTAGATTGACAGTCATTTTTGTATAAATGAAAATTGCGATAATTTCTATTCCTGGTCTCTTTTTGTAATTACAAGAAAATAGTTTTCAATGCTGTTTAGTTCATCTACCTGGCGCTGCGTTTTAATCTTGTCTGAAAACCGGTTTGGGAGATAGATGTATGAATCATCATTAAGATAAACGGTTAATTTTTGACCGTATTGGGTTTTCACCAGTTTAAAATAATTTATTTTAAACTTCTTGTCTATCTGCATATCTTGGAGCCTTAGCAGTTTAAAGGATGGTTCCTGTCCGATGAGCGTTAATAATTCTGCTGATGAATTTGCCTGTAGTGAAAATAATTAAATAAAAACTTTTTTTGAGGTTGGTTAAGACTTACCATTGATGTTTTTACAGCTTATGCTTAGCTTGTTTACTTGTTTGTGTGGTATACGTGAAGTTCAGTAGAATTATGAAGAACGAACGAAATGTCTCTATTTATATTAAAATTTTTGTACTTTCGCGCTGACTTGTTTTTCATAAAAAGGGGGGTTAAAGCAGGTAACGTAAATGTGAATTGCGACTTTTAAGTACAAAACCCTGTTTATGCTTTGAAGTAATAATAATAATAAACAATTTAATACGTTTTCTTAATTGTAAGTAGCTTCCCAGTAGTGTATCTTTTCAGGGAGATATATATGACCGATAAGATTGCAGTTAGCTAGCATTTTAAGTGTGGCAGGCAATAAAACTCATAATTTATGAAAAATACAAGCTGACTTTTTTATTAAAAATTTCAGTATATATACCGACGAACTTATGTTAGCAAGTGAGTGTTGTAAGTAAAACCCTACAAGGTAGTGAATTTAAAAAAGAACTGAGGTTTTAAACGCATCAGCATAGTTTTTAAAAAGTTTAAGTAAAGCGAAAAGTAAAATTAATCGGTACAGGTGAACCATCAAGAATTTCAAAAGAGGAAAAAAGAAAGAGACCGGAGCAGATTATGGATAAGTTATCAGATGTTTTAAATTTAGTTTTAGGAAATGATATAGTATTTTTCCCAAATTTTTTGCTTTCGGGTATAAAACAAGTGATAGATAATAATACTAGTATAAGTAAAGATAGCGTGATAAAAATGCACCAAACAATTTTTAAATACGCGATTTTAAAAAAGGATTGTTTTGAAAATCCATTAATTAAAGAAGTCCTTTGTATTTTGGAAGGAATACCTTGCACAGGTGATGAAGCGGCAGTTTCTAATGCATCGAACTCACTTGTGAGTATAAGCGAAATAGTACAGCCTGATGATGTGTATGCACCACCTCCTAGTGGAGCCTTAAATAATTTTGTGCAAACAGGGGGCGGTAAATTTATTAAAATAATTTCAAAAGATTTTAAACACTTTCAAAAATCCAATATGGATGGAATTAAGTTGATATTTCAACTAAAAGATTCATCTCACCAAGAAATTAATAATTTAATTAATGTTAGCGGAAATTATCTCGAGTAGTAGTGAAGACAGTAAAATTACGCTTTCAATTTCAATACCTAGCCACTCAGAAATTAAGCCAATTTCGATTAGTTTAAGCCCAACAAACGAATTAAACGGGAAGCCAATTGTAAATCTAATAGCAGAAGTTAATCAGTCAAATTCCTTGTTTTTTTCTGACGAGGTTTTGCAAGTAGAAGCAAACGTAATAAATTTCCCACACGGTGGTGGAAAATACTCTAACATGAGCAACGAACAAGATTATATTAAAAATAAACGAAGTATAAAAAATGTTAGCAAAACAGGCTTTGAATGTCTTCCAAAGTCGATCTGCTATGTAATGGAGCCATGCAATATTTTGGTTTTGGAAAAAAAGTTATCCAAACTATCAAAGTTATTATGCAAAAACGCCCAGGTGAAAGTAAATGAGATAAAAGGATGCTCTGTGCAAGACTTATTCAAATTTCAGAAATATTTGAAGGAGTTTCAAATTGTTGTGTTTAATTCGTTAAAAGGGAACATAGTGTTCCAAGACCCGCACAATTTGATATTAACAAAAAAATTTATTCGTACTTTTCAGAGAGGGAAAAACATTTCTATGTTGTTAAATCTCCAGCTGGGTTTTTCAACAAGGAATATTTGTGTGTTTACTGTGATTGTTTATACGACAATAAATTTTATCATAAATGTGAAATGCGTTGCCAGTACTGTTACAAATCACCGCCCTGAACTTTTGTACCAAGTGTGAAAACTTGCAGTACTTGCAACAGGGCGTTTACGGGGGAAGCCTGTTATAACAATCATTTTGAAAACTTAGTTGGTAATAGTAACGTGTGCAAAACCCTTAAAATATTCCCAAATTGTAGCAAATTCTTAGATTTTTCTAAAAGAGAAAATAATCACATTTGCGGCGAGTTCTTCTGCACAAATTGTTTTAAATATGTACCTAATGATCACTTATGTTATATGAAGTTGTATAAAAAAGGAAGAGTTCCGGTTATTTTATAATTTTTTTTGACTGCGAGAGTACCCAAAATGTACAATATAAAACGCATTCTAATTCATTTATACATATTGTAAATTTAATAGTGGCACATCAGAGTTGTAACAAATGCTCCTCGGATATATTTGGAGCGAATAAAAATTGTGAGCAGTGCGGCCAGATTGAGCACATTTTTAAATATTAATCTGATAAACCAAGTGTTGTTAAAAGATTTGTCGACTACTGTTTTCAACACAGACCATTTGCTAATCAAATTATATGTGTTGCGCATAATTTGCAAGGATATGATGGTCATTTTATAATTTCTGAATTAATGGATACAAAAATGAAGGTTCAACCTATAATGAATGGCTCCAAAATAATGAAAATAATTTGTGAGAAAGTTATTTTTATTGATTCTTTAAATTTCCTACCCTTTTCATTGGCAAAATTACCAGAAATTTTTGGCATTTTAGATGTTAAAAAAAGCTTTTATCCACACTTTTTTAATACAGTAGAGAATTGGGATTATGTTGGAAAGTGCCCTTCACAAGAGATGTATGGTGTTAATACCTTCAAAGAGGGAGAAAAAGAGGCATTTTTAGAGTGATGTAAATTAGAATGAAATAAAATTTTTAATAATCAGCTCCAACTTATAGAATATTGTAAGAACGATGTAAATATTTTGCGAATAGGGTGTCTAACTTTTATGAATGATTTTTTAAATATGACAGAAATTAATCCCTTTACTGAATCCTTAACAATTGCATCTGCAGTTATGCTAGTGTACCAAAACATTTTCTTAAAGAAAATTTACTCGGTATTATGCCATAATCGCCATAAAATGGCTATTTTTACAAAATAAAAAAGTTGAAGGTAAAATTCACGACTTTGAAAACTACGGCGAGGTAAAATTACCCAAATGTGATTTAAATGTTGATGGGTATAATTCAGAAACCAACACAGTGTATGAATTTTTCGGATGTTACTATCACGGTTGTATATTATGCTTTCAAAAACGTACTTCACAAAATTTTCAAATTGAATCTTTAGATCGTCGTTATGAAAGCACGTGTAAAAGAGTTGAATTGATTAAACGTGCAGGATATAAAATAGTCTTTATATGGGAATGTCAATTTAATGAATTTTTAAAAGAAAATCCTGAAGTTGACCACATTTTAAATAAGGAAACAAGTAATGTTGTTCTTCCACTTAACCCGCGAGATGCAATCACAGGAGGACGTACTGAACTTTTTGCTTGCTATTATAAAGCAAAAGACGATGAACGTGTAAAATATTTAGATTTTACAAGCTTATATCCCTATGTTAACAAGTATGCACCGTACCCAATAGGACATCCAGAAATTTTAAGAAAAGACGATATTCCAGATTGGCAAGAGGTAATTAAAATGCATTGTTTTATTAAATGTCAGATCCTACCTCCTCAAAAGCTTACCATTCCGGTTTTACCTCTAAAAATCAACAACAAGCTATATTACTCTTTATGCAGAACTTGTAGTGAAAAAAATAATGTTAATAAATGTAATCATAATGAAGATGAAAGAATGCTGTTTGGAACTTGGGTAATACCTGAAGTTCTTCTTTCTACAAATATGGTTACAAAATAAAAAATATCTATGAGGTCTGGAAATACAATTTCATACAATATGACCCTAAAACAAGAGAAGGCGGGTTGTTTTCTGAGTATGTTAATACTTTTTTAAAATTATAGCAAGAAGCAAGCGGTTGGCCGGCTGACTGTAATACCGAAGAGAAGATGAAAAAGTACACACATCTATATAAAGAACTTGAAAACATAGATTTAGACCCTTCAAAAATTCAGAAAAATGCAGGTCAACGCCATGAATCAAAACTGTGTTTAAATTCTTTATGGGGAAAGTTTGCCCAAAGAGAGGATAAAACACAAACAGCTGTTGTAAATAATTTTAAAGAACTTTCAGAATATATTAATTGTCCCGGTGTTGAGCTGTCCTCCGTTTACGTAATAAATGATAATACTCTTTGGGTAAACTGGAAGCATACTAAGCAAGATGTTAATACACTTAAACATCTGAATATACCAATTGGTGCATACACAACATCGTACGCTCGAATGAAATTATACGAAGTACTTTCAAAAATTCCGAATCAGATTTTATACTGTGATACGGACAGCATAATTTTTGTTGAAAAAGCTGCTCAATCAACTTTTGAGACATCTAATTTTTTAGGTGGCCTTACAAATGAATTGGAGAGTTACGGCTATGACGCTTATATATCAGAGTTTGTAAGTATTGGTGCAAAATCTTATAGTTTGAAAATAAAATGTTCATCAGATAAATATAAATACGTAACAAACTGTCAAGGTATTTCTATTAATTTCAAAAATTCTCTATTAATAAATTTTGAAAATATGAAAAAAATTATATTTGAAGAAACCGAACCTATTCAAGTAGAAAATAATCGTAAAATTAAAAGAAAACTTCCGGGAACGGTTTTTTCAGAGCCCGAGGTTAAGAAACTTAGATTTGCTTTTGATAAAACAGTTATTAAAAAAAGATGGTTTTTCATACCCCTATGGATTTATATAAATAATAAGTCACCTTTATACTTAGATAAAACATGTTAGTAATATTAATTAGACAAATTAATAAATGATATTATTGTAACCTGAATAAACAAATATCAATACTGCTGCAAAAAAAAATTACTGGAAGCCGAAGTTGTTAAATAAAGTTATGCCGAGATTTTTATATTATTTTTTAAGAAACCGGTTTATGTACGGCTTACATATATAAGGTCTTGAAAATATGAATTTCGTTATCAATCTGGTGTTTTATCTTACATAGTAAAGTCATGAGATCTGAGAGCGTCATTGTAGACATTCAGTTTGCTGTTGGAAACAACGCACAATACTTTGCGAAGGAAGTTCCTATTTTTCGAGCAGGATCCGTAATGCCTAGTCTATATTTCTGCAAGTCGCCTCATCCTCTGGAAGAGCTGGCTTTTAAATACAGATTGCAGAACGAGTTCAACTTTAAAAATATCAACGGTTTGAGGTGGAACAGCGGAATTACCGACTATAACCATCTACCTGGTCTGTTATCAACGCTTGGACCTTTTACAATATATGTAAAAGGCTTTGAAAAAAAACTGTTTCTTCAAAAATATCTTCCGAAAAGTAAAATAATTAATCTGAAATTACCAAAAATAAGCGAGCTTGAAAAATTTCAGACTTATTGTAAAATTCACAATGTGGATTCCCACCTGCGATGTGCTGTTCAAAACTGTCTTAATATTTGTTTATACATCTTAATAAATAAAGTTATTGAATAAAATAAAACAATTTTTAAATTTTTTATTCATTTATTTGTAATCAAAGTTCATTGCATAAAAAATAAGATTTGCTATACAATACAAAGGTATTTCATAAAAAAGTCTGGAATAATTTAAGTGTACAGAATAAGTACGACTTGGAATAAAAAAATCTTCACATGGTAATTTGAATACATTTTTTTCTTTACATTTTTCAGCATACCTTTTATAATATTCCTTTAGAGCTTCAGAAGCGTTGTTATTGTGAAACATCACAATATTGAAGAATTTCATCATTTCAAATAATTTATAAAGTTCCGCTTACGTTAGTATAATGCTACCGGTGTTGACGGGGATCTTGTATTCGTTTTTTAATTCGGTCTGATTTGCTGGAAGCGTCCCTTCCATTTTGGTTTTTAAACCGTTGAGATTCTCGTAAACTGCCAACCATCCGGAATAAGATGTTGATATCGGAAACAGGCCGTGGCGATGAAACACTATTTTAGCTTGGAGTGCTAACGGGTCAAACCCAAGTATTACTTTCCGGTTATGGCAATCGTCCAAATGGTACGTGTAGTTTAGCAGGAGATTTTCACCGGCCACTTCTGCTGCATATTTTGGACAACTTCTTTTTATCATTTTTTACGTCTGCATCAACTCCGTGGAACTTCTTTTTACCTTTTACAGAGGTTCTTTGTCTTTTACGCGGTAGTTCCATCTTAATCAAATCAGACTGTTACTCTGAATACAAAACAGCTAGGGTTCAGGTTTGCAAGACTGGCTACAAGAATCCCCTCCAAATTGTGGATGATTTTTTTTTTAGATATATGCTGCGATATAAATTAACAATTTTTTATCATTTAAACTTAGATCGTTCGAATCAAACTGTTTTAAAAAAGTCTTAAAGCTCCGTCCTCTGCATCGAGAATATAGAAATATACAACAATAATGTCCACAGGTTGCTGAAAAGTGGCTTTGCAGTCGTTTTTTATTACTGCAAAAAGAGCTTGAATTAGTTAATAAAATTTTTCGAAAAAAACCTATTGACGGGATACTTTCCAAAAGAGTCAAAGTACTGTGCAGGGCCTTGTTTTGGGAAATAAAAGGCGATCCAATGAGTTCCGTATTTGCTATAACACACGCAGGTTTTTTTTACTTTTTGTGGTAAATTATTGCACGGAAAAACACCTCTAAAAAACCTGTTTGTCGTGCGATTATTTGTTAACGCATTTGCAAGCTCAATCGTGTTCATTCCTATTCAGTAGAAATGACGGCTTCCACGTCAATGATTTTGGTGTGAGATGTAACGTAGTTATTTATAAATTCTTTGGTTCTAGCGCCACGAACAAGTACGATGTTAAATTTTGATAGAGTTTTTATAAGATCTTCATTCAAACGCTTGAGCTCGAGATTGCCAAATTTATTTATTTGTTCAGTACATTCTGTACTAGATGTAGGATACTTGAAAATTATTTCTTTCGCAAAAGACTTATTTTGCGCAGCGAATCCAGCAAAAGAAACTCTTTTTAAGAAGGTTGAGTGACCTTCGGAGAAATATTTCACATTTACCAAACAGTAGCTTATTATAGATTAAGTATTTAAGTAAAATTAAACACAATGATCAGTTAATCCGCCTTATATAGGTTTTTGGAAGTTGGTGTACACATTTTTATCTTTACCTATATCAAGGCTGCTGTCATATTCTGCATATACAATACCTGTCACTGTTGTTCTTAGTGCTTCCTTAAATCTTCCTTCAATTCTAACCGTTCCCTGGTTCAATAGATTTCCACAGGTTGAATTATATGAGAGATCTGTTGTTAAATCAAAAGCAAGTAGAAAACACCCGTTGTGAAAGAATTTCTTTGAAATTTAGGGTCCTGTATCGAAATAATGTATACCGGTTCCTTTAAACAGCGTAATATACCCTCGAGTGCTAGCAGGATTTTCTTTTGAATAATCAAATTCTAGAGGTTGATTTGGCACCTGTACCCCGTTCACTGATAAGTTAAACCTGGTGATGTTGTTGTGCTTGAAGTCGTAAGCATTTTTTGTTCGTTTTCCAGTATATGCATCGTTTCAACCATGCCAAACACTAGTAGAAATGGCACTTATCCTATAACCACATTGTCCAATGATTATGTAAATGTATTTGCGGGTATTGTATAAGTCTTAACTTCAACTCGTTTATACGGATATATAGCATTGGAGCGTTGGAGAACAGTTTCATGAGCCAACAAGATGTTAGGATTAATAGTTACATAATTCATGTACATAGTTGCTTCTACAATCTTTCCCCAAAGGTAAAATTCGGGTTTTTCGAGTGATAAAACTACCCGTAAATCAACACCGTTCATTAGTAATTTATCTTGATTAAACATATCGCCGTGAATCTTTCCCATCAGCTCAACAACATTACTTTTATCAAACAGCTTTTGTCTTGCCAAATAACCTTCATTTAGCTCAGGGTTTTCAACTACCTCCATATTATTTTGATCGAGATACCAGCCAACCGATTCCAAATGTGTTGAAGCGGCATCTTTCCCGTAATTTAATAAATTCTAAATATTGGCTCTATAGTTGTAATTGTTATCAGTTTGATCTAGTGGTTTTCCATTTAAGTAAATTGTACATTGACGGAAAAGTGAATGGAGTATATTATTTACAAGGCCAGGGCCTTCATCACGAACAGTGTCCTTGGTTTTATCCGGTTTAGTTATTTCGATATCTTCGCCTGTGTAAAGTTCTTCTTTTCCATCTGTGATTTTAACCAGTTGTAATTTCAAACGAAGGTATAAGCTTGATAAGTCTCGATATGTGTCACCATGTCCTAGCGATACAAATTCCAATACCGACGAGTTATCTAGAGAAGCTATAGGTTTATAAGATACTTCTTCAGTGTTTAATATGCTGCTTTGTACAGGTGGTGCAGAGAAAAGGTCTAACTCAGATTTCATGCATTCGTTGTATGAAGGCATGTTGTCTATTTATCAAAAATTACTAACACGCGTTTACGTATCTTACGTTTGCCTTTAATACATGCTCTTTTAGCTGTCTTTTTTGTTTTTGAACCTCTTTTAGCGGACTTTTTTTGACTTTGAACGCTTTTTACGTTTAGAAGCTGAAGCAAAATGTAAAGCTGCAAAGGGGCTACGTCTTTTTATAAGCATGCGACTGCTACTTCCTGCACCACCCATGCTTCCAAACAGCTTATTTATACCTTTCTGTGATAGTTCTTCGGCAGCCGCTTTTCCGTGTTCTTTTAAAATATCGGTTAAAGGTTCACTACCTGCTTCTTCTAAAATAGCTTTTCCTGTTTTAATTGCTTGTTGCTTGAAAGCTTTTGCCCCAGATGTAACCAAAGGCTGTAAATATCGTAATAATCCGCTAAAAAAACTACCAATTCCTCTTCCACGCTGGTAAATAAGAGGAGATCGATATAAATTTCCAATATCCGCTAAACCACCGCCACTTTGAAATAAATAATATTTAGTATAATATGAATTCATTTCCGAATGCTCTTAGCTTCGCACTATATTAAATTGGTTGTTGTATGAGTATTTATAGTTTATTTTCTTTTAAAATGGAGCATTATATATGTCGGAATATAGCCTGGCTTAAAATCAATTAACTCCCCTTGCTGATTAGTTATTTTTATAGAAATATTTTCGATAAACGATTTTTCAAAGGACAGTATTCTACATGTTGAAATCTTATTGTACTTTCACATTCTTTTAAAGGTATTATACGTAAGTATCGTACTAACTGATCACCCATAACTCTTGGCTGAATAATATCAGTGTAGACGTAAATTATATAGTTTTCATAACAGTCCTTTGCTGTTTGCTGAGACTCTTGCGGTAACCTTAGTGCCAAGTCCGTAACTGATCTTTACACTCTATTAAGTGTGTCTATTATTGACATATGCTCCTCCCGTAATCCTGCCGTGTTAAAAGATTCTTTTATTTCTGACAATATGGCGTCAGGCTCACGCTTATTTTCAGGTGTTTGGAGAAATATGTCCGTAGAACATTTGGACAGGTTGTCTATATTAGTATCAATAGGCATAGGTGTAGTTAAATATTCGCCGTAACTTTGCTTTTCGTATGGAACATCCAAAATATTGCTACCTTTAATAATTTTTCGCTGTTCGAACGGTTAAGCATTAATTGAATCTTTATTCAATCTAAGATGTTAAAAATCGTATCCTTAATTTGAATAATTATCTTTTGTTTTTCTTGTTCACTAAGAGTTTCATCATCAAAGTGTACATTTGATATAAAAAGCGTAATAAGATCTCTAACATTAAGATGAGATGATAGTGGTTTTTTTATTTTGATTGTGACTCCCAAATCTTCCAACCGCAATTCAAATACATCATGTACCCTTTTGCCACCAGTATGTTTTTCTGTCTCACGAGCTCTTTTGATGCTAAGCGCTGGATGTGTGTAATTGTCTATCGAATCTTGTATGATAGCGTACTTTCTCTTCTGTCTAGGAATTTCTCCAAATACGTCATCAACAAAGGCTTCTACTGACTCATAGTTTTTATGTTTTAAAACATCATTTCAGAAGCCCTCTTACCATGATATATGTGTAATGTAAACTCGTCTGGATCCTGTTTGTAGCTTACTTCAGGTATAACACTATCAAAAAAGTCAGCTTCTAACCGATCCCACATCTTTTTCTTAACATCATCCAAGTACATTGTATACCATGATGGTGGAATAGCGCTATAAAATGTTAGTAGGAATGCAGAAAAATTTACTTGCCCTGCTCTGGAACTAGCTTGCTCAAGACTCTCTTTAGTCCACTCGAGTTTAACGTTTCATTTATTTTGATGCTAAGTGATTTGAATTCTTTTCTATGCTGCTCTGCTATTTCTTTCAACGGATCAGATGCCTCACGCCTTACCCTTTTAAAATTACTCTGATTTACTTCTTCAGCTGTATGTCGCTTGACTCCTCCGTTTATGGCATGATATGGCAACGAAATTTCAGTTATTCCAACGCACCAGTCATCAGTAAACGTGCATGCTCTGGGTAGTGCATTTGTAAAAGCTAATAGCGTATTTTCGGGATAAAATTGCATGGAATTGTTACTCAAAAGGCATACGTAAAAGTCATTGTATTTTATATCTACAGGCATTTTAAAATTCTTTTCCAATCAACGTTCGGTACAGTTGAGAATTGCTGCTTGCTTA
This sequence comes from Dioctria linearis, assembly GCA_963930735.1. Lineage (NCBI taxonomy): Eukaryota > Metazoa > Arthropoda > Insecta > Diptera > Asilidae > Dioctria > Dioctria linearis. Next base: position 134,407,663 of record OZ005741.1, read on the forward strand.
TTATTATTACACGTTTTCCCAATTAATTGCTGCTATGCTGGCACTTCTAGTTTTTGCTGCGTTTTTTAGGCGATCACTTTGTCGGACAACTTTCTTAACTGGCAACGAAAGCATATATTGACTGGGATCTAGCAGAGACGGCCTTAATATAGATTGATTTTTGGATGGTTTTCTACCTTCGTCATTTGTAGTACTTTCCGTGTCGAGTTCTTTTAATATGTCCGCAGCTTCATCTATACTCATCTCTGCAGTTACAGTGTACTGGGATATACCATCCCCAGCTGTGATTACCTTATAATCTTTATCGCGAGACTTGGTTTCAGAAAACATCTTAGGTATTTTTGAAGGTGGTTTCAGACTTTTTCCTATACCACTAGCTGATAAGCGGCGTTTAGAAGCAGGTGATAATGGCTGTCTTGGCGGTGATATTTCAGCAAGTTCGAAGAAATCCTCTTCCATTCTTTCAGGTGTATTTTCTTTTAAGGGTGATGTTTGTGTTGATATTTCATCTTTAAAAATAAGTTTAGTTTGAGTAGAACTATCCCGCAAGCTTTTCTGCTTATCTTGTGGTAGGCAAGTAAATTTAGTTTGAGTAGCACTATCCCGCAAACTTTTCTGTTTTTCTTGCGGTATGTGAATATTTGGTTTTTCATGTGACACACGCACAGCTTTCCGTCTTAAGCTTGTAAACTTTATTAACTCATTTCGGTAATTATACCATTTTTCCCTATCAGGTAAATTCTTATTTTTAAATATTTTAACCATAGTCTTATCGAACCTAGACTGGTTTAGGGAATCCTCAATCTCATTTTTCAATTTTTCGCAAACTTCTGGTGAAAGAACTAAGATTTCATTAAGATTATTGTTTCAAAACATATTTCTCAATTAATGAACCAATTACACCTGATAATACACTTCCTAGCAACACTGGTAACAATCCTCCTCGCTGTATCAGTATTTTACGTTGTCTGGGTACAGATCTTTTTGCAACAACTAATTTTCGCAAATCCTTTTTATACTTACAGAGCGAATTGTATATTTTTCCATGAGGGATATGGTTTCCCTTCAAAGTATTAAGAGTATTTTCGCAAAGAGTTTTTATGACTTCGGGGTCGGCATTTTTAACAATGGCCTGCCTTAATTTCGGTTTCGCTGTTTTAAGAACATATAGCATATGCTTGTTGTCCCTTAATCGATTCATTCGTGATACCATTTTTACTGATTAAAGAGTTATGGGGGCAAAAACAAGTCGTAAAATCTTTATTAAAAATATCAGTACGGAATCTTAACACCTCGTTGATATCTTGAGTTGAATCTATCAGTAAATATCCATGTGGCAGCTGCTTAATCTCTTTATATATTTTCAGCAACTCTGAACTATTTTCTGGATAAATCTGTCTCGCTAAATGAATAAACTGACTTTTATCTCGAGGGTTTTTAAGCACAACGAGGGTTGAACACAGCTGAAAATAAATAAAAATATATTAAAATACAACATAAACAATAATCAATACTTCCCTATTTCCTGAGTTCCTCTTCCAGTCAGCAAATGCCTCCTATACGTCCATTTCACATCTGAAATAAACAGAATTAGAGAAATTAAGTTAATACAATGCAGTTGATCCAATATAACAAGAAAACTACAAAAAAAAACTACATAGTTTATATGCAAACTGCCAAGAAACCAATTTCTTGGCAGTACAACAACAACACTACATGAAAACAGAAACATTGCTAGTTTTCAGCGAAATTCATGTTATTTGCATAATAAACTATTGAAAAACATGCAATTAGGTTTAAATATGCGAATAACATAAACTCGCAGATGCTAGACATACTATTATTAATGAAAATCAACAATTGTAGCCATTGTTGACACTTCATGAATAATTTTTGCAACATAAAAATTTCGCATAATTTGTATATTTCCTGCAAATTATGCACAGGAAAATCATTAATTAACACTTAAAGAATATATTAAAACACTTACCTCAAGAATTAATCCATTTATTGTTGAGAAAAACATAAAACACAACACTGCACTTTTCGACTTAAAAACCGCGAAATCAACTGTCACCGCGACAAAGTAAATAGTCACTTTTATGAAGTTGGCCGCGCTCTACCTGTTGGCAATAGTTAAAAAACGCGAAATTGCTCAGGTAAGGAAATATTTACAAAAAAAGGTAATTTTAATTCCCATAATGAGTGGGAAAGAGAACGATGTGGAAACGAGACAGAAGAAAATTCGTGAGAGAATTTATGTTCCACACCGGAAATTGACATAGGATGATAGGAAGCAGCCATATTGATAAATTTTAGAAAAATTGAAATATCGCAATAAAACAATTAGGAAAAATTATGGATAATTAAAAATAAATTAATTAGCATAATTTGGAAATTTTTGACGTTACGGCATGTACTCATCATGTACAAGAAATAGATGAAATTTACATTTTTTCATGGAACTCGTCCTAAAATGGCGTCTCTGACATTATAAAAAGGAGGTGCTCCCTAACTAATCTCTCATTAGTTTCCTAGCGATCGTACATGCAACAAGCATCGATCAGTCAGTTCAAGTGTTCTTAAAAAAAAAAATAATAGTAAATAATTCTCAAAATCTTTATAGCATAAAGCAACGTGCCAAGCAAGGTACAGCATTTACATGCTAAGTAAAGATTGCAGCAGCAATTATAATATCTGTGGTGTTACAGGAATTTGATGGTTAAAGATAGGTGGTGTTACAGGAATGTGATGGTGAAAGATAGGCTAAGTATTTTTATACATTTTCTAAAAAATATATTTGGTGGCAGACATTTTAATTTTAGATTTTTCACATAGCGTTTAACTCATGCAAGCCAAGCATATTAGACCTTTCATGTGAAAAAAACAAAGTAGAAGTAATTAATATTAAGAGTGATATGTGAATTATATTAATTAAGAACTAATAATAATAGACAGTGAATTTTTGAGTAAAAGTGAAATTCGTGAATTTCTGAGGTATAAAATTGAGCACGTGTCACTTCACGACACCTCAAGCACGCATACCTACAGATAGCTAGTTAAACTAAATTAAGCATAATTGAAGTGGTGCGAATAAAAATAAAAAATAAAAATAGAATTCAGACTAACGTAAAAATAAGGAATTTTTGCTCAATAAAGTAACAGTAAACACAAGTTCACATATATTGTTATTTTAACCTACCGCTACACGAATCCACCCAAAGAATGCAATAATGTAGCTGTAGTGTTCAATTACTGCTACATTACAAAACAACGAGGTATTTACAGTTAAGTCATATGTCTCGGCAAAACTTACCCTGATGAAACACGTTTTGTGTTACAAGGATTGTTGAAAGATTACGATGGTGAGATCCTTTTGTAAAGAGTTGACATACCTGTCTGCTAAAAGCAGTTAACATCATATCATCCAAACAGTTAATGTAGATTCCTGTGTATAATTTACAAACTCTTCAGGAATACTGTCAATAAATTCGATGTTGTTGAATGTGGTATCTGAGTGCAGAGCCCCATGTTCTGTATTACACCAGATAACTCTTGTTATTTGCGATCTTATATATTATTGAGAAGGTTTTTTTTAAATGTTGTTTTTCCGCAGCCTGGACCTTCAGCAACCATCATTGTAAACGGATGATTAAACTTGATCATTGCTCCTTGGTTTTAAAATATTTTATATAAAACTGTTATTTATTGGCCGTATTTATACATTCGGTAAAATGAGCAGAAGACAAGTCGTTAATGAACGGCATAAACCAGCTCGCAAGAACTTTAAGCGACAGACTGTTACTATTAAAGGTATCGATGATTTGTGGCAGGCAGACCTGGGCCCCTATTCTGCATTCTCACTCACTCAACTCACTCACTCACTTACCCGATTCCACGTGTTTCTTTATTCTGGAACGCGAGTGAGTGAGATTATTGTGAGAAAGTGAGTGAGATATTACTACTGGGTATACGGTACTCGAAACGGCCATTTGTGTTTGATTTGAATAGCTCCTCCGCCCTAAACTACTATTTATACAGAAAAATGGTATTCTGATAATCTTAAGCTTGTTTTCTTATCTTTCGAATCGAAATAAATTTGTTATACCTTTCCTAACAAAATTATATAAAAAAATGTATCTGAACCAAATGCCTACGATTCCTCAAACAAAAATTCTCAGCTGAGTCATAATTGTATATGACGCTGTGCCGTCATGGCATGCCGTGGGCTGATGATATCTAATGTAGCTGCCTACAGATTCAGACTCTGGCTGCATATACACACATGCAATTATTACTCAGCTGAGAGGTAGTGAACGTAAAATGGTAAGGTTACTTTGTAATCAAAACTATTTTATTATTTTGTTAAGTAAGGTATATAAGTAGTGTCGCTTTGTGAAGGTAAGGCACCAAGCTGTAAATTACTAGAAGACTATTTTCCTGTATGGATAGTAGTTTAGGCTCTATAGCAAATATAAAGTCTCATCAAAAATATTCACCACGAATGTGGTGGATTATTTTATTTGACAGTGTACATCTCATCCCATTTGTTTTCTAGAATAACTAAATGGTGGGTGAGTGAGATCGAAGTGAGTGACTTCTCTCATACAGTCATAAGTGGGTGATATTGTAGAATAGGGGCCCTGGTCGTTATGGGCTCGTACTCATCAAAAAACTAGGGTTTTCGTTTTCTTCTCACTGTTATTGATACGTTTTCAAAATATGCTTGAGCGTTACCTATTATAAGTAAAAATGCTTCAGAAGTTTTTATGGCAATGCAGTCTATTTTTAATCGAGGTCTCATTCCAAGAAATTTACAAAGAGATAATGGAAATGAGTTTTTTAATAAATCATTTCGACAGCTTATGAAACGCTATGATATTAACCATTATTCCACTTACAGTGGTTTAAAAGCTTCAATTGTGTAAAGATTTAACAGAACGTTAAAAAAGCATGATGTGGAAAGAGTTCAGTATGAACGGAAATTATCATTGGATTAGTATGCTAACTAGGTTAGCAGAAGCGTATAATACAACAAAGCATCGCACTATTAAAATGAGACCTGTAGATGTTGGTCCACGCAACGAGAAACGTTTATTGACGACTGTGTATAAATACCCAAAAATAAAGTCAAGACCAAAATATAAAGTAGGTGATTTTGTTCGTATAAGTAAGCATAAGCATGTGTTTGAAAAAGGCTATACCCCTAATTGGTCTACCGAAATATTTGTTATAAATAAAGTCAAGAGCACGTTTCCAACGACCGTTGTTCTCGAGGATTATGAGCTTGAGTTGGCCTCAGTCAAACATCCTTATCTTTATGTTGTAGAAAAAGTTTTAAAAAGACGTGGAAATAAAGTCTTTGTAAAGTGGTTCGGTTTCTCAGCAAAACATAATTCTTGGATTGATATAAAAGACGTACCTACTGTAATATTTCTAAACACAGTCATCATGTTACTTTTAAAGAGAGAATCTGACCGTTTAAAAACTTTCCATAATCTTCCTTTAGATGACAGAAAGTGTTGCAAACTAGCAAGAAGCGGGTTCTTTTACACAAATCTTAAAGATAAAATAAAATGTTACTTTTGCTCCCTGGAAATGCAAGCTATGAATTGCAAAGAAGGCGTTGAAGCAGAACACTTTCACCGCTCCCCAAACTGTACATACGCCAACGGCAGGGATGTATGTGGACCACACAACAGACCATCCGCCCAGCCAGCTAAATCGAAGACCTTAATTTGCGCTTTAACCACTTTACAATTTTTAACGGTTATTTTACTTGTCCTAGGACTGTTTTCCGAAATATATTATTTTTACGAATTCTTTAAGCAAAAAACTAACTAAACAACATTGAAAACTATTTTCTTGTAATTACAAAAAACACCAGGAATTTTCATTTATACAAAAATGACTGTCAATCTAGTATGAGAAAATAAATTTTGAACATACTACCCACACCACTTGTTTTATTTCAAAATACCCTAAGCTTTTATTCCAGATTATTTCATTGACGAGCAGAAGCTTCATCACATACTTTATACCGATCGCAAAGATGCACTCACTCTTGACCTAAGCCAACAGTGAGCGCCAGGTATAAACAACATTTCGAGCACATGCAAACCAAAAAACAAGTTTCAATCAAAGCAGCATATCATCACTTTGGAGCCGGCTCATCTCCAACTCGCTCAGGTCCGCAACAGTCATCTTTGATTTCGACAATCACCCCGCAGAAAAATCAACTTTTCACTTGATTTTAAGAAAAAAATCCGTGCAGATACTCTTTGCTTTGATAACCTCTCCCTCGTCTTCATTAGCTACCAGAAAAATCAACTTTAACAATAAATCCGCGAGCAATACGCCCAACAGCCATAAGAAAACACATAAGGGATCAGTGTCTCTACCGCACCTAGTGCATTTTTAAATGGCTAGTGGATACATACTACTAGTCAAACATAAACATATAAAATCAACCTAGTGGCATAGTCGCCGAGAAATACGCAGAGACCTCCAAAATGCGGTGAACGTGGGGTATTGGCTTCCAGTCTATATGATTTTGTGAGCAAAGTTCGTGTATGGACTCCTTCAATTCCTGTGATTTGAATAAGTCATCAAGTTCCTTTAATCCAGATTTAGCACTAACAAAATTGGTTGCATTATCTCAGAAAATTGTCGCGCAAAGTCCTCTTCGAGAAATGAATCGTTTTAGTGCATTTATGAAAGTGATAGAACTAATATTGCTGACGATTTCTAGATGAGCCGCCTTTGTTGCGAAGCAAACAAAGACTGCGGTATATGCTTTATCTGAGATGGCTCGTCGTAGCTTGTGGTGAATGACAATCGGTCCACAAAAATCAACTCCTGTGGTGTGAAATGGTTGTGCATGAGTTACTCTTCTGGCTGGTAAATCGGCCATGATTTGAGTGATGCTCTGTGGTCTGCATTTAAAACAGCGAATGCACCTATGCACTATCTGTCGTGCTAGTGTCCTGATGTCTCTGATCCAGAATCTTTGTCTCGCGATTGCTGTTAATGTCTGTGGAGCTGCATGCATGTGCTTTCTGTGAAGATGATTAAGCAACAACTCGCTCAGTATATGATTCCTTGGAAGGAACATTTGATGTTTTGCCTCTGCGTTCAGTTGGGAATGTTTTAATCGACCACCAACTCTGATGAGGCTAGTTGCTTCGTCCAGAAATAGGTTCAATGATTGGATAGGACTGTTGGTGTCGAGCGATTTGTTATCCTTGAGATTTTGAAACTCTTCGCTAAACGTTATGCGTTGTACATTTCTGACTAGGCCATTTTGCGCCATGCCCAGTTCTGTTATCGTGAGAAGGCTTGTTGATCTACGCTCCCAGAAACGTATGCAGTAAGCGAAGATTCGTTGAACCATCTTGAAGGAGTTTTTATGGTTGACAGATGCAATTATGTCCGTATATTTTTCTGTCTTTAACCTTGTTGAAAATGCGAATTTTCTTTCTCGAGCTACAGGCATCTCTTGCAGTGGTTGAAATTTTTGGTTAGGCCACCTTGATGCTGGTTCAAATAAGAAGTCTGGGCCCTTGAACCATAGTTTAGATTGGTGCAGTCTAGCTGGAAGCATGCCCCGAGAGATGATGTCAGCAGGATTTTGGGTACCTTCTACATGATGCCATTGATGTTCAGTCGTTAATTGTTGGATTTTTTCCACCCTATTTGCGACAAAGGTGCTCCAAGTGTAGGATGGTGCAGCAATCCATGAAAGAACCATTGTTGAATCCGTGTAGTAGTAAACCTTTGATAAATTCTTCGGTAGACATTGACGTATCCGCTCCACCAATTCTGCTAAGAGGACAGCAGCGCAAAGTTCTAGTCTTGCTAGGGTTGTCGATTTTAGGGGTGCTAATCTTGACAACAACTGAACTCGTATTTGGCCGAAGTCATCTACCGTCCTGATATAACAGAATCCACCATATGCAGATTCACTGCTATCAGAAAAGGCGTGCAATTGAAGCTCCACTGGATCGGTGAATGATACGTGTCTTGAGATTTTGAGACAACTGAGCTCTTTCAATTGGCATTGAAAGAGTTGCCGCCTTTTTTCTAACTGCATTGGAAGTTCTTCATCTCACGAAATGTTTGATTTCCATAGATCCTGTACAAATAGTTTGCCTGTCACAGGTCCAATTACTCGAAATGGGTCAAAAATACGAGTGATATCTGACAGAACTGTTCGCTTGGTAGTCTTATCTGACTCATGGTGTGTTGTTTTGATTTGAAAGACATCATCCCTTGGTTGCCAAATCATTCCTAGGGTTTTCACGACCTGGTCTCCTTGGAGCAGTAGTAGTTTTTCTCTTAATTCTTCAGGAATGGTACGCAATATATCTGGATGATTTGAACAGAACTTCCTTAGTTCGTAGTTTCCACTTTTTAGAAGTGCTACTAACTCCTCTCTTAGTTTGATGGTATTATCAATGGAGTCTGTTCCAGTTAGGATGTCATCAACATAAGTATCAGTTCGTATGACCTTAGCTGCTCGAGGAAAGGTGTCGACTTCCGAAAGCGCTAATTGATTAAGACACCTTCTAGCGAGAAATGGTGCTGAAGCCGTGCCATATGTCACTGTTTTGAGCTGGTAAGTCTGAAGAAGCCTGTCTTTGCACTCGCGCCAGAGAATAAGTTGATATTTTCTTTGCTCGGGATCCACTTGAATTTGCCGATACATGTTGCATATATCTGCGGTCATCACATATTTGTGCATTCTAAATCTTATTAGAATGGAAAACAAGTCTGATTGTATAGTTGGTCCAATTTTGAGGATGTCGTTGTGAGATTTGCCAGTTGTAGTCTTGGCTGACGCATCGAACACTACACGGAGTTTCGTGCTCTAACTATCAGGTTTAACAACGCAGTGATGTGGTAAGTAATAATTCTCGGATCGGATGAGTTCCTTGTGTATTGCCTGCATGTGCCCCAGGTGCTCGTATTCTCGCATGAAGGCCTAATATTGTCGTTTTAGCTCTTGATTTTAATCTAATATGCGATCTAGACAATAGAATCGTTTTGTTGCCATCTCAATTGAGGATCCCAACTTATGTAGTGGCTCGTGAAATGGTAGCTGGACAATGAGATGACCTGATGGAGAACGTTGAAATGTCTCTTGAAAGTGCTGGTCGCATTCGTATTCTTCCTTTGTCATCCGGTGTGATGGTGCATCATGTTGGTCTAATTCCCAAAATTTGACTAATTGTTTTTCCAGAGATGCCACTGAAGGCTGAGTTACAATACTGCATTGGAAGCGACTGATGGACGACGTATTTGGTGTTCTTCCTCCTACAATCCAGCTGAAGCGGGTGTTTTGTAGGAGAGGCAGATTGTTGGATACTCTAATCTGGCCACCTTGTATGAGATCATAATACAAGTCAGCTCCTGTCAGCATGTCGATTGCTTGAGGCTGATAGAAATCGGGATCTGACAACTGGATGTTGGCTGGAATTTCCCATCTTGAGGTACACACATATGTTGCTGGCTGATAGTCGCTGATCTTCGGCAGTACAACAGCTGTAAGTGTTGTAGTAAAATCATTTGCTCTAGAGTGTAAGGCTAGTTTAGTCTCGTGTTTGGCAATGGTTTCGTGTCCACCGATGCCAATAATCGGAATGCTAATTTTGTGTCTCTTTAACCCCAGCAGTTGCACAAAACTGTCCCGGATAAAATGTAATTGAGACGCTGAATCAAGCAGTATTCGACATGGCACCAGAGCTGCTGTTGCATTGACGATGTCCACTACAGCTGTTGCCAGTAACACTTGTGATTTGGCTGATGCCTGAAGACTGCTGGTAGCTTTGTTAGAAGTTTGCTGTATTAATTTTGAAGTAGTAATTGATTGCAGTGTTGTGTTATTCTGTCGATTTGTATGATTGGGCATGGCGGTCTCTTGCTTGTCGCGGCATGAATTGTGAAGCAGACTGTTGTGTCGGCCCCTGCAATATGTCTAATTTACTGAAGTACATCCTTGAATCTGATGTCCAGGTTCCAAGCAGTTAGGGCATAGCTTGAATTGCTTCACCAGCTGGAAATTATTGTCAAGTGATGAGTTCAGGAGCTTATTGCATCTGTAAATTTTATGCTCTGCAAAGTTATCCTCATGTGGGTACCTGGACATGAGGGCCATAAAGGCAACGAAATTGCTGATGGCCTAGCCAAAAGAGGAGCGGAAACTCCCTTTGTCGAACCGGAGCCATTCTGTGGCACCTCAAAGTGCTACCTCAAAGCTGCCCTAAATAACTGGGAGAACAAACAAAAATCCCTATACTGGGAAAGGCTACAAGGACTTCGTCAGGCAAAAAAGTTTATCGACACCTCTGGAGGAAAAACAAAAGAACTATTACTCCTCAAGAAAACAGAGCTCAAAGTAATTACAGAACTCTTCTCAGGCCATTGCCCCTTGAGGTATCACCTTAACAAGATGGGCTTGGCTGAGACTTCATCCTGCCGCTTTTGCCAGGATGCTCATGAAACCTCGGAGCACCTGCTCTGCAACTGCGAAGCATTGACCAGGCGGAGACTACTCCATCTCGAACATGCTTTTGCTACACCTAACTACGTACGGAACCTCAATCCCAGAAGGATCCTAGACTTTATTAACAGTCTGAACCTAGAAAGGGAATAAATTCAACGGGGACTCACAATAGATTTTTAGGTCGCGGTGATTGCGAGGCTGACGCCTACACACCCCTCTACGAATCTAATCTAATGCTCTGCTTTACAGACGGGACACTGGGTTCTTGGAGTTGATGTCACAAATGTAACAGGCCTTTTGCGCTCGTCTTTCGTGTGCATTGCCTCCAGCATCTGAAATCTGGATTCTAAGAACTTGAAGAAGTCATCTGCGTTTTGGATTTCACGAGGACGCTGGAGAGATTGTTCGTACAATTTCCGGGACTCCTTGTCTAGCTTCTGAAGTAATATATGGGTGAATATGGCATTCCATTCTTTGATCTTAACCCCCATGCTCTGCAGTGATAGTAGGCATTCTTTACTGACATCGTGGATCCGCTTTATTCCAGTTCCAGATACAACTGTCAACGTACTTTGTGACAACAGTTCATATAGAAGTGCAGTTATTATACTTCTTGAGTTATTGTACCTGTCTGTCAGTATCTTCCAAGCCACGGTGTAGTTTTGTTCCGTGGCTTGTAGATGCCTTATCAACCGGCTTGGTTCACCGGTAAGATGGGCTTTCAGGTAGTACATTTTTCTGCTGCGCTTATAGACTGATGATGTATTCGCTGAGTGAAAAGATACATAAATGGTTTCCATTGTGTATTCGTCCCATCGAAGTTCGGAAGAGCTATCTTAGGAAGCTTTACATTCATGCTATTACTACACGTTATGGATTGTTCAGCTAGTCTTTCCTGTAGTTCAATCGCCAGGTTTTGATACTTATCTTCAATGCTTCTATATTCTTCTTGTGCCTTCGTAGAGTCGAGCAATTCTGCTATTACTTCTTGATGGAGGCAAGTGATTTGAGCCCAGTAGTCATTGATCAACTTAAGCTTCTAATTATAGTAAGCCCTTGAACAAGGTGCATTAAACTCTTCTCTAATTCTCTTCTCTCCCTCAGTCTCTGGTCTATTTTACCTAGAAAGTCCTTGCAGATTTCTTGGACTTGTGTATGATAGCTTGTGTAAAATACGCATGATATGTATGTACTTACTTGCTGCATTCTAGCTCTTGATGTCTTTTATTGAATTGAATGATGAATTCATTCAGGGATGTCTGGTACTTCAAAGTGCCTTCCTTGGGTCTCCCATCAATCCTCTCCTTTTTAAAGTTATCAAAGAGTTGGTTGATGTTACGGCCAAGCTCTGATTGAGCTGACGCTAGTGCTGCAATATCTGTCATTTGGCACACAAAACAAACTTATCGTATGAATCGTAGAATGGTGAGCTGATTGTGGTTGCTTATGGATGTAAGCGGAGTCCGGATACTACTGGCTATTGTGTCACCTGTTGACACAAAGTGAGCTCTTGAGCTATTTCTTGATGTACTTTTTTGCTGTAAGTAGCCACAACGGAAGATCTAGCTTCTTAAAAGGCGACTGCTGAGCTCTGGAATTCCAAAGGGAACGTCGACTGCAAGAAAGTGCTACTGCGTGACACAGTATACTACTTATGTAGTAATTGCTTCAAATTGCTGGAGCTGCAAAAGAAATCCGGGTGCTGTTGGCTACTGTGTCGCCTGTTGACACAAGGTAAGCTCCAGAAGTATTCCTTGATTTACCCTTCGGCTGTAAGTTGGCACGAAGGAAGATCCAGCTTCTTAAGAAAGCGAGATTTGACTATTGAACTCTCAAATGGATGCCAAAAGAGAGTTTGGACTGCTTGTGGTGCGTGATATAGCACTACTTATGTTACATAAGTAGCGATTAATATCACGTCGGGGTCACCAGTTTTTGTTTGAGCCGTGAAGGATTCCTACACAGTTCAGATTTGGTTGGTTTAAGAAGGCTTCCTAATTAACCCCAGAACAACAGAACAACGCTCTCATTTAATAAAAACTTTATTCTAAAGTTCTATTTATAAAGCTCGATATTTATATACAAATTTTAATATGACAAATAAGCAGAATCAACAAATTCAATTTAATAAATTTAATTGACAACAAATTTCATGCGTGAAATTCGATCTCACGAAATTGTTATTTGTCTGCAGGTGTTGCTGATGCAGCACAAGTGCATGAAATTTACCTACTTAAATTAAATTTGTGCTGCATTTTTTTTTCTTCAATAAAAGTTATTGACTTCTGAATTTGCTGATTGTTTTTTAACGTTTAATGCTTAAACAGCGCGCTAAGATTCATTTCAATAGTTCTCCAGGTTGGTACTAATACAAACAATTCTTAAACTAGTTTTACCTAAGTCTGAGATTTACAGTGTGCTAAAATTCAATTCTATAGTTTTTCAGGTTGGTACCAATACAAACAATTTTTAAACTAGTTTTACCTAAGCCTAAGATTTACAGTGTGCTAAACTTCACTTCAATAGTTTTTTCAAGGTGGTACCAATACCTATCAAAATTGCTTTGCTGATTTTAAATTTTCCATACTTGTCAAAATTTATATTTGCCCTTTAAATAAATTAAGCTTTAATGGTTCATACTTGTCAAGCTTTATATTTGCCCTTCACATTCAATAAACTTCCATTTTTCATACTTGCCAACATTTATATTTGCTCCTTAAATTCAATAAACTTTAATTTTTCATGCTTGTCTAAATTTATATTTGCTTTTCACTTCGCTAAACTTTCATTTTCACGAGTGTCAAAATTTATATTTGCTTCTTAAATTCAATAAACTTTAATTTTTCATACTTGTCTAAATTTATATTTGCTTTTCACTTCGCTAAAGTTTCATTTTCACAAGTGTCAAAATTTATATTTCATTCTTAAATTCAATAATCTTTAATTTTTCATACTTGTGTAAATTTATATTTGCCTTTGAAATTCAATAAACTTCCGTTTTTCATACTTGTCAACATTTATATTTGCTCCTTAAATTCAATAAACTTTAATTTTTCATACTTGTCTAAATTAATATTTGCTTTTCACTTCGCTAAACTTTCATTTTCACAAGTGTCAAAATTTATATTTGCTTCTTAAATCCAATAAACTTTAATTTTTTATACTTGTCTAAATTTATATTTGCCTTTCAAATTTAATAAACTTCCATTTTTCATACTTGTCAACATTTATATATGCTCCTTAAGTTCAATAATCTTTAATTTTTCATACTTGTCTAAATTTATATTTGCTTTTCACTTCACTAAACTTTCGTTTTCACACGTGTAAAAAATTTATATGTGCTTCTTAAATTTGAAATATCCTTTTCCTTCTGGGACGTGTCAAAACTCGACTTCCTATTTATGATGACATGTCTAAGTACAAGTCAAACAAAATATTCGGGCTTCGTGCTGGGACGTGTGGGTTGCCCTCTATTACAATCGGTTTTAAGTGGTCTCTGAATTGGAGTAGATTCTATTCGGGAATGTAATAACGCACTTGGGTTAGCATAAGAACGTGTCTTTAATCTGGTTTGAGGTTCTGCTATTGTGTGATGTCTACCTTCTGACAAGAGACAGCTGACCGACGGAGATCTCAGGCTCGGTTTTGTTTTGTTGTGGTTCGAGTTTTATTCGCTGTTAGTTTTGTGTTGCCGGGACGAAAGTTTGTTTAATGGATTTACTCTCGACAAAAGAGAACATGACCCCGGGAATTGGTTATAGTCATGGTGCCTTTTCTGCGCTTAATTCTTCTTGGGACCTTGGTAATGCATATGGCTAGAGGAGATTTAAAAATTCAGGTAAGCCGTTCTGTTAGAATTCTTCCTCTGTTAGTATACCGAGGTTCAACTGATAATTTATATCTGGTTTCAGCAATAGCGCAATATTCTTCCAATTGCGATCACACGACTGCCTCTAGCACAGTTTCGAACCTCCGAACGATTTCATATGTTTTTCTACAACCAATAGCCTCTTATTGCTGTTGAAATATTCTAAAGAGGCTTGGCCGACCTATTTGTCTACTGTCAGCATTTATAACAACATAGCCCTGCCTGTATCACATATCCGTCAGTCACTCAACATTTCCTCGAAGGAAAATGCTATTCTCAGGGTGCATAGGGATCCTCAACCTAAGCAAAATAGAGGAAAATAACTAGCTGAGTCGTTCGGTTACACTACCGTCCCCTCATAAGATTGTAGCTCCGTCCAATCCAACTGATTTCTTAGGAGTGGGCACCCGGTATAACTCTTGCATTGGGAAGTCGGGGACAGAACAACAAAATCGTTGTAACGCAGGCTAATTCAGAAGGAGTTAGTACGAAACTTACCTACTTTCTTAATGAAGAGACAGGTTGAACAAATATCTTGTCCTTATAAATTTTCCCTAGCCACAACGGATTGTAGGAAGAATTACGAGAGGATGGGAAAGTTAAAACGCCCACTGGAAGAAAGACCCAGAAAGGGTTAGAGCTATAGACGGTCAAGCAAAGCTCATCTACTCATTTCAGGTAGAGATGGATTCTACTAGGATCGTGTCCTTTTAAAGTTATTCAGCTACCGCGTATTATGGAAAGAATGAAGGGACGCCACTAAGGCTTTGTCGGACTTGATCTGTGCATGGCGAGTCAGAAGCACATCCACGGCGTCACGCCGGTCATTGGTCAGAGTTCGATATCGGTCTCGGTATCGAAAAGCAAAGATGCACTCGCTGTACTGTCCGTTAATAGAACGTACACGCAAATTTGATTAAGTGAATGAAATGAATACACTGGTAAATTTGGATCAAGATCAGTGGTCTCTTTCCTAACAACAAATCAACACTGTTCACTTTCTTTGATTCTCAAGAAACTACTGCACTTAGTTTTTAGAATCTCCCACTATTTAGATCAGATTATGTATAAAAAGGTTTCAGGTCAACGATTCAAAAGTATGGGAAAAACACACTCACAGGATTGTTAATAATTAATATATAAATAGATATTCAATATATATAATTAATCTAGAGCAAAAGTTGGAATAATTTGACTTCTCACTGGCACACGTGCTTAACTTAAATATCTCGAGAAGTTGTATTAAGACAGAATTATATAAATTGTTGGGTCAGAGATCAATACACACTAGAAAACACACTATTTGACACCGATTTATAATGTACGATTTTCAGAAATAAATATGTTGAGACAAAACTCTGTATATAAGTTTGGGTCTGAGATTTTTGTATTACACTAAAACACTTATTAGCACCAAGTTATAATATAAGATCGTCAAAAAATGTAATAAAAATATATGTATAAAATAGATATGGACATGAAATGTATAATATATATATGTGTATATAAGTCAAAATATAGTCAAATAGATATATGAATAAGTATTAAAATGTTACAAGTGACTGGTACTCACCAATCTAAAACTTGACACTTGAGGAATTGGCTGTAAGCTAATGTTAAGCCCTTTGTTCTTGGTTAGAACAATTCGAGACCAGAAATAAAGTGTTAATGTTAGTAAGATACTATCTCAGTCGAGACCCGGCTTAAAGTGTTATCTTATCTTCAGTCGAGACCCGAAATAAGATGCGTTTATTTCCGTCGAGACCATACATGAGTCTTAGTAGAAGATTTTCTCAGTCGAGACCCGAGATAATATTATTTAAGTCAGTCGAGACCCGGCTGAAAGTGTTATCTTATCTTCAGTCGAGACCCGAAATAAGATGCGTTTATTTCCGTCGAGACCAGAAATGATTGTTAGTAAAAGATTATCTCAGTCGAGACCCGAGATAATATTCTTTAAGTCAGTCGAGACCCGAAATAAGATGCGTTTATTTCCGTCGAGACCAGAAATGATTATTAGTAAATATCTTATCTTCAGTCGAGACCCGAAATAAGATGCGTTTATTTCCGTCGAGACCAGAAATTATTGTTAATTGTTAGAAGTGAAATATCAGTCGACACCCAATATATTAATGTTAGTCCCTATGCAGCTAACTTACCCCAAGCGATGCCAAGTACAAAAAGAGATCGAGATCAGTCAGCTTGTCGTTTATATAGCCCTTGCTTGCACACGACGCCACTGATAGAGTAGCAGCGGCGCATGATTACAAGAATTGGCCGTGCAGCTGTGATCTTAGGGTACTAGCGATAAAATTTGCCTAGCAACGAACAAAAATGCATAGCAACAAGAATTTTTAGAGCAACCCATGCTGCTGTTTTCTCTATCACGTAGCGAAGAAATTCCCGTTGGATAGTACTTGAAATGATGATAATGATAGAGTTGCAAATTGATCGGCTTGATCTGATTATATTTGTGCCATGCATTTTGTTTTGTTAAAAGTTGTACCTATTTTTAGGGAACATTGTAATTAGATTAAATTTATTTGTTTTTCAGAACTCAATTTTAGCATGGTATTTTTTAATATGTTCCCTTTACAGGAATTGTTGTTATCACGACTCTAAAGGTTTAAACGTATGATAATAATTTTAATTTAATCTACTCGAAAAGGCTTTTTTGTATTGTATTTGTGCAGTATGTTAAATAGATGACAAATAAATGGTTTTGTTTGGTTGTGTACCTGTGTTTTGGTTGAGAGTGATTAAATTAGATTTTAATTTTATAAAAAATTTCATGCTTTGTTTTCAGAATATTTTCGTTTCAGAAGTTTATCTGTTAAAAAATATATATTCGAAGCAATTTGGTACGAACACTAGCAGCCCAGCATCCCAAACAATCACCTACCAGCACACCTCCGACCCTCAACCCAAAGACCAGTCGGAGAAACATCTGCAAACAGTAAACTAACCACCTGATTGCAGGACCTCTTCCGAACGGGGCATCTCCTACCGTAGATCGACATTCGTCCCAGGGTGTGCCTCAAAGTCCCCAGCAGGGGTTAATATTTCGAAAACAGTCTTTAATGTGGAATTCCTTCGGCAGCGCGGTAGGGTACCATGTGGGAGCGGTTTTGACTCATTGTCAAGCGAGGGACTGTGAAAAAGTGGACTAACGTACAAGAGGTATACCGGCCACTAGGTTGGGTAGGTCCTAAGTGGCACATTAGTATCCTGTAGTTACCAGTTAAGCTGGCTAAGGCTACCAGGAAGCATTAGTGGTTATATGGAAAGTTCATTTCTTTCGCGATACGGGTCCAGTCTCTCGACGTGGACAGTTCGCATCTTTCCACCGTGAAATTTTTTTAACTGGTAAACCACTTCGGTTACTGCCTCGACAAGCTGATCTACTTGGAAACTGGGTTTCCTCGACCGCAAGTCTTAGTATGCCTTCATATGCCGGCTCGCAGTGTTCAGCATAGTTCGATTATTCGCATGGATCACATTAAGTGACGCGGTCAAGTTATCAAGGTACTCATTGATTGACGTAACTTTAGTAGGTGGGCTTCCCAAGACCATCTCCATTGGTAAACGAAGTTCTCGACCAAAAAGGAGTTTAGCCGGGGTTTGTTTAGTGCTATACACCTGCGCGATACGATAGCAGTAGGTAAGGCACGTACTGGTCCCATTCCCTTGGTGCGAATTCAAAAATTTCGCCAGGTAGTCAAGAACTGTTCTGTTAAATCTTTCGACCAAACGATCTGACTGTGGGTGTAGGGCCTTTGTGCGCGTCTTCTCTACTCCGAACTTCTGCAGTACCTCTTGAAACACGCCACTTTCAGAATTTCTACCTTGATCCGAATGGAGCTGTAGTGGAGCTCCATGTCGACTGAATACGGCTGATATGAGTGCATCGGATACCGGCTCGGCTGTCTGATCTGCTACTGGAATTGCTTCAGGCCATTTGGTGAAATAGTCCATACAGAATAATAAGTAGCGGTTACGTTTATTCATCTTTGTAAGTGGTCCCAGTATGTCTACAGCAACTCTTTCGAAAGGTGCGCCAAAGTTACATACTTGTAGAGGAGCCCTCCGTCTTGGCCGCGGTCCTTTCCGTGCTTGACATTGTAGGTATCCTACACACCAGTCTTTTACATCAGTACTACTACCAATCCAATAATACTTCTGTCGAAGTTTACCTGACGTCTTATCGACGCCAAAGTGCCCGCCACTTAGAGAGGCGTGTACTTGCTGGAGAACAAGTTTTTGAAGAGATTTCGGGACCAAGATTTGTTTAATAGTTTCTGCTCCTTGGCTGACGATGCGGACGGCGATGTTATCGTCCAGTTTCAGACGAGACCACAGTGACCAATACGCCCCAATTTCGGGGCTCAAGCTTTCGATGCTATCTTTATCTGGGCGCTGACCTATAGGCAGCCAACTCCGAATGCAACGTAGGGTGAGGTCATCCTCCTGCTGCTGAGTTATATCCTCTTGGGTGGTGACTAAGCGAATTATGATTGTGTCTTTCTCTTCGAGCCGCTGACAATATTGACACTCAGTCGTTGAACAAGAATGACGCGACATTGCATCTGCGTTACTGTGATTTTTACCTGGACGATGCACGATTTCGAAATCATAGGCCTGCATGCGTTCAATCCATCTTGCTACTTGTCCTTCGGGCACCGAAAATTCATCAACCATCTCAAAGATGCATGGCATGGTCTGTTCGAATTGTGAACTTTTTTCGCAGTAGGCAGGGCTGAAAATGTGCGCAAACTGTGACTATCGCAACCAATTATTTCCTGGTGACACAGTAGTTTCGCTCAGGCCGACTGAATGTGATATCCTACCACGTGTTCCACCCCGCCTTTAACTTGTGAGAGAATAGATCCCCAAGCGTGTTGGCTGGCGTCTATGTCCAGGATAAAAGGCAGGTTTTCATCAGGCTGTGTAAGTATAGGTGCGGTTGTTAAGCGGTCTTTCAATTCCTCGAACGCCTCTTGACAAGCATCTATCCAGAGAAACTTTCGGTCTTTCTCCGTAAGCTTCGTTAATGGTTTGGCGATAGCTGAGAAATTTTTAACGAATCGCCGATAATAAGCACACAGCCCAAGAAATAACCGGATATCTCTTCGTGTTTGTGGTCGAGGCCAATTCTTGACAGCATTTGTTTTGTCGGGGTCTGTCGACAAGCCGGCGTCACTGATGACGTTTCCTAGGAATTTCACCTCTCTCTGACACAACTGACACTTCTTCGGTGAAACTTTTAGATTTGTTACTCTTAATCGGGCTAAGACAAGGCGGAGATTTTGTACCATAACTGAAAACTCCCACAATCCACTGCCTGTAGTGAAGGCGGTCTTTTCGCGGTTTTCTTCTTCCACTTTTACTTGCCAGTAGCCCGACTGTAAATCTAGTGTCGAAAACCACCGGCTAGTGCATCAAGAGTCAGATCGATACGTGGCAGCGGATATGAATCTTTTTTGGAGACCTCGTTAGCCGCCTGTAGTCGACGCAAAATCTAGTCGGGCCATCTCTTTTTTTAACCAATACAAGTGGAGAGGTCCACGGGCTATTAGATCGATTTATGACACCTTGGCTTCTCATATCGTGTACTAGATTTTCCGCCCCCGGACGCTTGGCCAACGGAAGGCTCCTTGTGGCCTGTTTAATTGGTTTACTGTCGCCTACATCGATCTGATGCCGCATTATTGTGGTTCGGCCGAGATCAGTTTTGGTTTTCGCAAAGACGTCTTGATGTTCCACGAGTAGCTTTTCCAGTATTATTTTTTGTTGATTATCAAGATGTACAGTTGTGGAGTCCAGCAATAGGTATAATTCAGGTGGTAAACTATTCAAGTTAGGTGTTACTTCCTCGGACGAACTGACAATGTCTGCAGTCACTTCAAAATTTGCTAAAGAGGTGTTAGCTTTGAGCTCGATTTGGTTTTCCGTGATGTTAGTTACCCGAACTATCATACTTCTACTATGTGAAAAACAGACCGCCTGCTCCACCCAGAGAGAAGGGGGAACTTTATTTGGAGATAGAAAAACTTTTTCCTGTTCACCGGACATCGGGTTGAAAAGTGCTACGAAGCAGGTTGATTCGGCTGTTAATGTACAATCTTGTATGGTTCGGGCAAAGAGGTCACTCCTTTCTTCCATTATTGCCACGATCTAGTGGGCAATCTGAACAAAGCGTTTCCCTAAATTAATTGAACAACGGTGACCCGCAAGAAAATCCATTCCAATAATGCAGTTGTCGAATACCTCTGCTACATAGAAGGTATGTGTGGTGAAAAAGCTTTTGATAGCTATGCGCAGCTCAATGACTCCATCTTCTATGCTGGTTTCTCCTGTGACAATCCGAATTTGCGAAAAGGAGGGTTTGAGACGAGAATGGTTCCGCAAACGAGAGAGTATTCTTCTATTAAATATGGGATACGTAGCTCCGGTGTCCACAATCATGTGGCAGACAAGCTCTTCAATATTTCCTTTTATCTGGATAGTACTACAAATCGTACCTTGGCTCAGACATATTATGGGTGGAGGTGGTAGCGTCAAACCTGATGATCTCGTGGTGTTCAGCGTTTCCACGTTGTCTAGGGATATCGGTGTGGCAGCAATTGGGGTACCATTTGCTGGTGTATGATGTGTGATTGACGTTCAGGTGTTTGGTGTAAGGTTGTTTGTTTGCATGTTGGTGGGAGGTGGACCGTGTGTTAGTGTGTTTGAGTAGTGTGTTTGTGGGAATCAGATGGTTTTTTAGGGGATTAGTGGGAAGTGGGCGGGAGATTAGTGTGTTAGCGGGGAAGGAGGAATTGATTAATGTATTTTTGGGAATTGAACGGTCTGTTAGGTTAATTGGGGGTGGACGGGATATTAGTGTGTTAGTGGGAAAAGAGGAATGGAGTAATAAGTTAGTGGGAGGGGGGTGGTCTGTGGTCCGGGTGTTATCGCGGTGTGTGAGTGTTCGGTGTACGACGGTTGGAAAGTGTGTTAGTGTTGTTAGTGTTTGGGGTGTGTTTGATATTGTTACGTGCCCCAAAGTGAATCAAGCGACATCTGTTGGGAATGGAAGCAACTTTAGGTTAGTGTCATCTTAGTAAACTTTGGGTTCGGAGAACGGAATATTCAGGAAGGTTCTAGGATAATTCGTAGAGTATAAATACGGCGCTCTTACAGCTAGGAGGCGTAGTCTTATTTCAGACAGCGAAGTGAACGAAGTTAACTATTTGGATTGTGATTATTAGAAGCACAGTACTAGCGATAACTAAAGAGTTGATTTGGTAATTGTTTGTCAATTGTGAGAGTAAACAGTAAAGTTAAATAGAGAAAGAACTTTTGAATTATATCTGAAATGTTGTGTTTAAAATAACGAACCAAGGCCACGCTCGTAGCAACTGGTGTCAGAAGTAAAATAAAATCACTAAATAAAGTGGTCGCATTTGACTTTGAAATTCAAAGAGTGATTAATTTTGTGAAATCGTGTGTAAAAGTTCCGAAAGATAATTTTATATTAAACTGTGAGTGAATTACAAAAGACGCAAGAATGGGACGCAAACTAGAGGAGCTTCGCAAACAGCAATTGAAAGTGGAGTTGGGGAAGCGGTCATTACAAACGACTAGCCTAAAGAATGTTCTAGTCGAGCGACTTAGACAAGCTTTGATAGAGGAAGAAAAGAATCCTGAGACATTCGTTTTCGAGGAAGAGCCAGAAAGTGAGGAAGAGCCTGCAATGAACATAGAACAGCTTTTAAGTACTTTAATGAGCTAAATGGAAGCCCGTTTTGATGAACAAAAGAATTCTCTGCAGGAACAAAAGAATTCTCTCGAGGAACACAAGAAATCTATGGAAACCCGTTTGGATGAACAAAAGAATTCTCTCCAGGAACACCAGAAGTCTATAGAAAGCCGCTTGGACGAACAAAGGAATTCTCTCCAGGAACAAAAGAATTCTATGGAATCCCGTTTAGATGAGCAGAAGAATGCTTTGGATGAACAAAAGAATTCCATGGAGTCCCGTTTAGATGAACAGAAGAAGTCACTGAAAACACGTTTGGATGAACAAAAGAGTTCTCTGGAGAATTGTCTAGAAAATCGCGTAGAGGAACAAAAGAATTTACTGGAAAACTCGTTAGACGTACAAAATTTAAAAATTGAAGGAATCGAGCAGGAAGTGGCGGAAGTTCAACAAAAAGTTACCGAACAGCTTCAAAACTGTAACTCAGATTTGGAGAAGATGAAGCATCGACAACCACGGCACGAAGGAATTGAAATATCCAATGCAGGCAGAATGAAACCTCCAATATTTGATGGACAAAATTCGTGGCATATTTTCAAGAGACAATTCGAGGCTGCCTCCGAAGTAAACGGATGGAATGATGCAGACAAAGCTACAGCTCTGGTGTTAGCACTTCGAGGTTCTGCATCAGAGCTATTACAAACTATACCGATAGAAAGGCAACGTGATTATACCTCACTAGTACAGGCGATAGAATTACGTTATGGAGATGAACACATGCAGCAAGTATATCGCCTGCAGTTACGCAACATGACTCAAAAACATGGCGAGTCACTACAACAACTGCAGGCTGATGTGGAAAGATTAGCATATCTTTCGTACTCTAGCGTAAATGCAGATTTCCTTAATGAAGTGGCAACAGAAGCATTTGTGAACGCTATTGCAGATCAAAATTTACAACAAGCGTTTAGGCTAGCATTAAGGAAATCAACAGCAGAAGCACTAGCCTATGCACTAGCGTATGAATCTCGAAGTGCAGTACGAGTGAGAGAAATTTCGCTGGAGGAGTGTACTTGTAACAGAATGCAGTCATAACAGAGCACTCATTCGCGCGGTATTTTTCGGTGCTGGAATTGTAATAGACTGGGACACCTCCAAGGAACTGCAGAAAACGCCGACGAATGGAAGCGCTAGAAGAAGAGCAGATATATCGAGCTGGGCAAAGATATCGAGCTGGGCAGCAGACTCACAGCAGAATACCGTCATCAGAGACCACTCCTTCGCGTGGTGTCATTCGATGCTGGAAATGTAGTAGACTGGGACACCTGCAAAACGACTGTAGGAAACGAGGACGAATGCAAACAACAGAAGAAGAAGGGAGAAGATGGCGACCTAGAGAGCAAGCTTTCCGTGGAGAGACAAGACTGCAACCTCATGACTTTGAAATCCCATACCGCAAAGAACGTATCCACGGAAATGCAGAAGCTTTTTCACAACGTCCATGCAATCCTGAATGGAAACATTGCGGACGGATGGAAGAAAAAGATCACGATGACTACAATGATGATAACGAAAGTCGAAAAAAGAAAGGAAAGAAATCCAAAGATGATGATGATTACGGTGATAAAAGTAAAAAGAAGGAAGGAAAGAAATCTAAGAGCGAGGACAATGAAAGAAAGAAAAAGACGAAAAGTAAAGGGTCTAAAGATGCTGATAATGACGATGATAAGGGTATAATGAAGGTCGGAAAAGGTAAAGACAAAGGTTCTGACAATGACGATAATAAGAAGCGCAAAGGTGCGAAGAAAAGATGACAACGGCAATCAAAAGGCATGAAATTTGAGGACAAAGGAATCAAAGATAAAAGATGAGAGAAAAATCAAAGCATGGAAGAGTGTTTCAACAGAACATTAATCAAACATCTCAGGAAGGTCTACAACTATAATCAGCGCGATTGGGTTCGACATATTCCTATATTTCTAATGGCTTATATATCAGCTGTTTACAATAGGACCAGACAAAGCCCATCAAGTTTGGTATACCCAAAGGCGAACAAAAGTTACCAAAAGATTACGTAACAAAGCTCAGACAACGATTAGCTGATGTGCACGAGGCCACGAGACGTTCTCCAAAGTTATCACAACACTGGGAGGGACCGTATGCAGTTAAAACTAAAATTAATAACATGTCATACAAGAATCAGCGCGGTACAAGATGCAAAAGAAAAATCGTTCATCTAGATCGCTTGGGTCAATACGGAGAGCACCAAGACCGCGGACCATCTGTTGTTCGGGACGAACAAATTTTAAGAAGGGGGCAGTGTTACGTGCCACAAAGTGAATCAAGCGACATCTGTTAGGAATGGAAGCAACTTTAGGTTAGTGTCATCTTAGGAAACTTTGGGTTCGGAGAACGGAATATTCAGGAAGGTTCTAGGATAATTCGTATAGTATAAATACGGCGCTCTTACAGCTAGGAGGCGGAGTCTTATTTCAGACAGCGAAGTGAACGAAGTAAACTATTTGGATTGTGATTATTAGAAGTACAGTACTAGCGATAGCTAAAGAGTTGATTTGATAATTGTTTGTAAATTATGAGAGTAAACAGTAAAGTTAAATAAAGAAAGAATTTTGAATTATATCTGAATTATTGTGTTTAAAATAACGAACCAAGGCCACGCTCGTAACAATATTAAGTGTGCTGGTACTGGCTGTAGATGTGGTTATAGATGTATTCGTGTTTGTGGTATTTGTGACTATTTTGGTATGGTTTGTAAGTTCTAGAAGGCTGGTTGTTAGAGGACAGTTGGTACTTATGCGGCCAGGGACGTGAAGTATGCTGGTTTCTGCTCTCCGAAATCAGCGGACTTGTGTTTAAATTTTCTTCGGAGCTAGATGGATCGATGTTCGTACTATTTTCTCTCTTTCCGGAGAACTGTTGTATTTGGGTTAGCTGCGAGTTCGAGTGAGGTGTGCAGTAAAAATAATTATCTTTAATTATTTGTAAATACAAAAGAAAGTCGCTCCTTAGTTACACATTTTATTTCTTTTATTGTTTTATATTATCAAAATTAATTTAAAAAGAACTTAGCTAATTTACAAAACTTTGTTAACTAAAAAAGAAACTTAGGTAATTCTTTAAGAACTGAAGGCAACTTTCCCGATCGGAATTTAAGAACGGACTGCTTTTTTCATTATCGATTTTCTTTAGCAGCGATCGATCGATCGACAAAAAAGGTTACGCGTGCATTTTTAGGTCAAAAGAAAAGTGATTTCGTCGGCGTATGGGGTCATTGATTTTTATTGCTCAAAAGAAAAATGATTTCGTCTGCGTTTGGGGTTATTGATTTTTATTACTCAAAAGAAAAAGTGATTGCATCGGCGTTTGGGGTTATTGGAAAATTATTTGCTGATAGTACTTGAAGTAAACAGATTATGTATTGAGTATATGTATATTGATTTTAGGTTGATGAATAAATAATTTTAGCTGACTTTGTTTGGAATAAAATTGAAGTAGTGTTTTTAATTTGTTTCGAAAAGGAAATGATCTCAGCTAATTTGGGTTCAATAAAATTGAAGTGGAGTGAAAAAAGGGTCATTAGTCTTATGAAAAAAAGGGGTCGATAGTCTTAATGCATGCGAGGGTTTATATCACGATTTTGTGTTGGGTGGTGTGTGATGTTGTAACACCCCCACCGTTAGAATGAGGCTCCGACGAAATTATTGGGAAAGCGATTTTTGGGTAGAAGTTGCCTTTTTTCTTTAAATAGATAAATGTTATAATCAAAGATACTAATGTTATTACAATTAAGGTATCTATGCTAAAGCTGACAGTACTATTGTTTTTATTCTTTAATACTAGTTCGTTAATTAATTTTTCGTTATTTATTTGTTTTAGGTATAATTCTTCGAATTCAATTTCAGGTATATCAAATTTGTGTTCTTTAATTTTTGTAATAAAATTTGGTAGTATTAGGTTGTCATAAACTTTGATATTTGTATTTACAAAAATGTTATCTTCTATTTTGATCTGACAATTTTCAAATTTAATTAGGAAGTTCCCTGTGATACTAAAGTTAGCAAGTTTGCGTAATGTTTAAATTACTCACATTTTTTAATATGATTATACCTGTTGTAATTTCTTTTATCTCTCGTTTTTGGAAATTTTTTGTCTTACAATGTGCTTCTTCAAACCTTATTATATTGCTGATACAATTATTATTTATTTCTATCAAATTTTTTTCTAGATTCTCTTTTACATTTGTCTTGTAAATTTTATTGTCGGGATTTACTAATATTTCGTTCTCTTCTAAAGATATAGACCTGTTTTGGTTATTCGGGATGGGTTCAATTAATACTTTAGACAGGAGGTGGCGGGAGTATTGCGGTATTAGTAAGACTATTATAATTTCACTATTTTAAAGTCTAACGGCGATCTTAATATTCTGGTAACTGTCGAAGTCTTCTATGAGGTCCAGTTCTGTTTTCGTTAAAATGTCTCTAGATAGGATACCGAGTTTACTTGCAAAGACGACTTGTTCAATGTCCTCTACATGGTTACGAAGGAGAGCTATGTCGTTGTTGACCTGATATATTTGCTGGATATAATCAATTTCATCTTCCAGGGTTAGGATTTTGTTTTGAATTGCCTTGTTCACTGAGTTTAGATATTTTTGTGTAATATTCTGTTGGTTGTTGATATGATCGGCAATGCTTTGACTTATTAAAACCTGTTTTGTTAAAATTTCTTGATTTCTGGATAGTGCATCTAATTTTTGATTTATTTCTTTTTCGTCGTCGCTGTCCATAGTGCCGGCTACAAACTTTAGACATTTACCTATGATGTTCACTAGGCCCCTCTTTTGTCTCGGATTTGGGTGTAGGTTTTTGATTTTTTCTTCAAGCAAAATGAAATTTCGGTTTACTGTATCGTACATGGGTTTCATGGATGCAATTCTAGGTTCCAGTAAAGTTATGCTTTTTCGTATATTTTCTCTTGTAGTTTCGTAGTTTGTAATATTCACTAGGTGAAGTATTTTAGTGTATTGTTCTATTACTTTGATGTCTTCTAGTTTTATTGGTAGGTAGCCGTTGTTATTGCTTAAGTCCTGTATGTCTATATGCTGCGGTTCTGTAGGAATTATTAGTCTTGTAAAGATGAAGATTATGAATATAGTGAGTATATCCATTGTCTTGTAATTAGAATGATAATTTAGTTCGTTCGTTCTCTGGTCTTTTTTAATTTGGGTTTGGATTTGATACTGGGTTTAGTTCTGTCTTGGTATTTTTTCTTTTTTCGTATGTGTGTCTTATAGTACTTAAGTCCGTTGATCGCATCTACTAGATGTTCATCGTCCAACCTATCTGCTTCGATCTTTCTATATTTAGGATGGTTTTTACCTCCCCTAATTTCTTTAATGAAGTTTGGTCCCGGCTCCAACTGCACGTTATCCCTATTTTTGTTAAGTCTGTTTATAGATCTTCCTTTGGTTTCTATAATTCTATCGCGGATTATATTATATTCGTTTTCTGTCAGTTTCCCTGTCACGAAATCTATTGGTTTCTTATCGGTTGTACTATGGAGAGTATTATTGTAGAACCCTATAATCTTGAGAATTTTTTCTTCAACTGATTCGAAGTCGTTATCGTCGCTATGTCTGAGAAGTCGAAGATGCTCATTTATGGTGTTATGGAGGCGCTCTATATCGGCATTAGAAGTGTGATTACTGTTTGTAGTATAGTGTATGTCCATGCCTTGATCACTAAGAAATTCTCGGATGGGGAGAGCTTTAAATCCTATTTCGTTATCCACTATTATTTTTTTTACCTTGCCATAAGAGCTAAAGTATTCTATGAGACCGCGCTTGAATTCGGTCCATGTGCGGCCGGTGATCTTTATTGCCTGGGCAAGTTTGCTAAATTTGTCGATTATCGTCATGAAGAGTTGCTTTTGCAGACTATAAAAGATGTCGACGTGGATGATTTCGTTAGGTGGTGAGGGCGTTTCTGTAAGCTTGTACGCTACTTTTAGGGGTCTTCGTTCGTACTTTTCCAAATTACAGACTTCGCAATTGTTAATGAACTGCGTGATTCTAGTTTTCAGTTTTGGATTATAAACCATAGACTTCATTTCTTTAAATACCTCCTCTATACCGCGATGGTTCTTTGAAAGATGCTCTTTTTCTATTAAGTCTGCCAATTTTTCTTCGTCTTCCACGTCCTCCAAAAATGTTGTGCATTTTATTATCCGAAAGCTCGCGTTTTCGGCAAATGAATGGAAATACACTTTGCACAGTGGTTTGAAAAATTCGTCTTCGGCCATGACTGCATTGAGTTGGTTTATATTAAAGTGGTGTTTTAAGAGAATCAAAGCGGAATCCTCACTCAGGCTTTTTGCATATATTATTTTCCTATTGTTTCTAAAAATTTTAACGTTTCTTATTTTCATAAATCCGGAGTTAGTTTTTTTTTATTATTATTTGGTTTTTAAATATATTTAATGGTGTGGTGCTTACTGGAAAAGTGGTTTCCTCCTGGGTTTCTATACCGGTAAGATTGATTTTTACATCCTCTAATCTAGATAAAGCATCGGCGTTACCGTTTTTAGTCCCCTTTTTATACCTTATTTCATAATCATACTCAGATTATTTGAGTCTCCATCGAACCAGTTTGGAAATAGGTTCCTTTACGGAAAACAGCCAAGTTAATGGTCTATGATCCGTCTCGATCAGGAATTTTCGCCCAAAAATGTATGGTCGGAAATATTTTGTCGCCCATACGATTGCCAACAGTTCCTTCTCTATAGTACTATAGTTGGTCTCGTGGTCATTTAATGTACGGCTCGCGTAAGAAATAGGGTGACCTTCTTGGGAGAGAACTGCTCCCAGGGCATATTGGCTAGCGTCTGTGGTCAAAACGAACGCCTTAGTCAGATCGGGGTAGCTCAAAATGGGTTCATTAATTAACAACCTTTTCAGAGTCTCAAAACTTTTTAAGTATTCGGGGTTATTTACGTCGATTTTGGCATTTTTCTTAAGATACCTAGTCATGGGTTTGAAAATCATTGAATAGTCCTTGATAAACTTCCTGTAATAGCCCGTTAGCCCTAAAAATTGTTTTATTTGCTTGTTCATTTTCGGTGTTGGGAAATTCTTGACGCATTCAATTTTTTTTGGATTTGGCTTAATTCCGTCCGGGGTTACGACGTGTCCCAGAAATTCTGTTTCTTTCTTTAGAAACTCCGACTTGTCCAATTGTACTTTAAGATTGACTTCCCTTAGTCTGTTGAATATCACTTCCAACGATTCCATATGCTCTTGCAATGACGTTGAAAAAATAATTATGTCGTCCATATACACCAGACATATTCTATTCTATTCTATTCATAAGCCGCTGGAAAATCGCGGGCGCCGTCTTCAGTCCGAATGGCATTCGTAGGAACTCATAATGCCCATTCTCTACGCTGAAGACCGTTTTATGCACATCTCTTTCGTCGATCTCGATTTGGTGGAATTTCATCTATGACCGGAATAGGGTATTTATCGTCGATTGTAATTTCGTTCAATTTACGGTAATCGATTACTAGTCTCCATTTGGCTTTCCCACTAGCATCTGCCTTCTTAGGCACGATCCAAACTGGTGCCGAGTAAGGGGAATTACTATGTCGTACAATACCATTATCGAGCATTTCTTGGATTTGTTTTTCAACTTCAGCTTTATGAACGTAGGGGTATCAGTAGGTTTTGCATTGGATAGGTATATTATTCTCTGTGCGGATGCTATGTTTTGTGAATGTTAATTTAGAGTCATCTGTATAGAAGATGTCGTGAAATCTTTTTACCAAATTTGATAGTTTATTTTTTTCCTCTAGATTGAGATGATCTGTTCTTAATTGTTCAATAAGGGGTTGTATCTTTAAATTTTCTATAATGCCAAAGTTTTGACAATCGACACTTTCCACGTTTACAGGCTTGAGGGCCACCTTAATTGGCATATTTGCTAATAATTGAGCTTTGGCGGTCAGTTTATAATCTTCAATGCTATAAACCCCTTCATAAATCACGAAAGATCCGTCAATACTACGCTGTTCAGCCAAGTAACCTAAGCCTTCTTTTTGTGTCACTGGTAAAGAAATTTCGTATTTGCCTTTCTCTGTGAAGCAATACGTGTTTCCTTGGTCTGAGTTAAAGTGTATTTTGACCCTCTTGTCTCCAGCTGTTAGATAGTTTGTTTCGTAGTTTATAGTAACTTTGAGCGGGGAAAGAATATTATTTCCTATTAATCCATCGAATTCTGTGTGGAAACTACATATCAACATTTCTATTTTATTAGATGGATTTCCTAACTCCTCAAAAAGGGGAATATTGACTTTTTCATTTATGTCGATAGAGTGATTTAAAGTTTTTAGCTTTAATGGCTTTTCGAATTTTGTTATCCATTTAGGGTGGCAAATATTTGGGTTTATGACAGAGTGTGTGGCGCCTGTGTCTATGAGGAACTTTAAGGGGATAGTTTTTGACTTCACTACTATATAGGGTAGGTTTCTATTGAGGCCGGAGAGTGAAAATTCTGTGGTCCAGAGTCCGTGATTTCATTTTGATTGGTATGTATTAAGTCAACCTCCATAGGTTCTGGTCTTACATAGGAACTATTATTATTGTAATTACCAGTATTGTTGTTACAAGTGCTATCGTAATTATGACTATTAGGAATATTAGAACGTATATTACTATGATTATTGTTATTAGGATGGTGGTTACTTGCATTATTAAATCTATTCTGATTAAATTGTCGGTGTGTGTTGAGATTACATCTATTTGTAGATTGTATGTTATTATTATATCTATTTGTAAATTGGGGATGCACTACATTGGATCCGGTGGGTATGGTGGGTTCACGATTATTGTAATTATTTCGCGGTGGGTTTGTATATGCATGAGGAAAATGCCTGGTTCTAATAAATCTGTTTGGTAGTTCATTATTTGCGTCGGAATTTCTGTTTCGATTCTGATTATTTTTTTTTTTTGCAGTATTATAATAATTTTTTTGGTTTTGAGAATATGGATTAAGATATGCGTACCCTGACTCATGGAGGATGTTTATGGAGGCTTCTAAGACTGCGGGATCGCGACAATGTAAAATCGATTTCATGGGTTCTGGTAATTTTCTTTTGAATATATCTAGAGCCGATTTTTTGTTTGCTTTAAGAATTTCTTCAAGATTCTCAGGTTGCCCTTCGTTCTTTGCTTTTATATTTAATCTCCCTAATATGTTTTTAATTTCGTTGTACATTTCGAGGCTATTAGTACGGAAAGTTACACTTCTCAATTCTTCAAACAGTTGGTCTGCTGACTTTCTGTCTCCAAAATAGTGATTTAATAATTTTTTGATCTCTGTCCAAGAAGTTATGTCGCAGTTTATATCTATCATTTCGCGAGCCCTACCAGTTAGTTTAGATTTAATTATATCGATGCAGATTAATTGCGACGTTACATCATATTTTGTGAGTTGAGGGTGGATTCTGTCCACTAAATCAGTAAAATTTTGCAGTTTAGTATAGTCGCCGTTAAAGTTGGGGAGACGGAATAGGTATTTTAGAGGGTCTATAGTTATAGCTGTCATTTTGGGAGTATTATTAGTAATAAGAGGTTGAAGAGAATCTACTTTTTCATGAATTTTATCTAATGTAATTCCTAAATCAGCAGTTATTAATTCCAGACTTTTTTCTTGGTCTAATTCAGAGCTAATCATTACCTATCATTAGTAGTCTTTGATATTATATGTGTATTTGAGAAAGAGAAAAAAAAAATTGAATTTTACTCACTATATGCCGGAATATATATATATGTATATTGTATATATAAGAAAAACAAAAATTTAATCGCTATACTGGAAGATATTATATATGCTTATATAAAAAAACAAAAATTTACTCACTATACTGGAACTATTAAATATATCAATTTATTACCAACGTTGATCAATCTTCTTACTTCAATTCTCCCAAAATTGTTCTAGCTGATATAATTGTACGTTACTTGGTTGATTTAGGCTTTCCCTTCCTTTGAGATAGTTTATTCTTCCTTCTTTAGGGGTGATTAGTTCTTCCTTCCTTCTTATAGGGTGATTAGTTCTTCCTTCCTTCTTATGGGGTAATTAGATCTTCCTTCCTTCTTATGGGGTAATTAGTTGCTTCTGCTTCAAGTGTATGCGGTGTTCCTTTTCGCTTCTCTATCGATGCAGGGTTATACGACAATTCGCAGTATAATTGAATGTAACACTGACACCTTTGTGTTGGTTATTTTCCTCTAGATCTTCGATGAAACGTTAGGAAATTTGGTGCGTGTCACTTTTGTTGTGGATGACAATTTCACTAATCTTTTAGTAAAACTTTATCACAATAAATTTGCACTTCACTAATCCTTTAGTAAATGTTATCGCGCTTGATTCGCGTTTTAAGCATTAATATGCAGAGATCGAGTTAGCTTCGAACTAAACGCGATCCTACCGACTGCGCCAGTAAAAATAATTATCTTTAATTATTTGTAAATACAAAAGAAAGTCGCTCCTTAGTTACACATTTTATTTCTTTTATTGTTTTATATTATCAAAATTAATTTAAAAAGAACTTAGCTAATTTACAAAACTTTGTTAACTAAAAAAGAAACTTAGGTAATTCTTTAAGAACTGAAGGCAACTTTCCCGATCGGAATTTAAGAACGGACTACTCTTTTCATTATCGATTTTCTTTAGCAGCGATCGATCGATCGACAAAAAAGGTTACGCGTGCATTTTTAGGTCAAAAGAAAAGTGATTTCGTCTGCGTATGGGGTCATTGATTTTTATTGCTCAAAAGAAAAATGATTTCGTCTGCGTTTGGGGTTATTGATTTTTATTACTCAAAAGAAAAAGTGATTGCATCGGCGTTTGGGGTTATTGGAAAATTATTTGCTGATAGTACTTGAAGTAAACAGATTATGTATTGAATATATGTATATTGATTTTAGGTTGATGAATAAATAATTTTAGCTGACTTTGTTTGGAATAAAATTGAAGTAGTGTTTTTAATTTGTTTCGAAAAGGAAATGATCTCAGCTAATTTGGGTTCAATAAAATTGAAGTTAAGTGAAAAAAGGGTCATTAGTCTTTATGAAAAAAAGGGGTCGATAGTCTTAATGCATTCGAGGGTTTATATCACGATTTTGTGTTGGGTGGTGTGTGATGTTGTAACATTGTGCCTCGTGAGAACTGAACTGCTTCAAGAAATCCTCTATATTCTTTCAGCAGGTACCAGACGAATATTAATAGGTCTGTTTGTAGGTCGAATTCTACACGATTTCCAGTGACTAATTCGTCTTCTGGATTCACAATCGGGTTCTGCAAATTTGCGAAGTGGAAGAAGACATCTACTTGAGTCTCATCACGCACAATAAAACCGTACCTGCGTCGTAATTCGCAATTGTGGATTGTTCCTGTGATATGTTGGGCTAGCAAATTGGTTTTGGGAGAGGTGTTGACTGAGTTTGGAGCTATTGGATTGGACTGAGCTAGCTGCGGCTCCCTCACGCTAGCTCGCTGGCGTTTCCCGGCGACATCCGTGCTGAATTTCTTCCCATCGGTTCTCTTCTGAAGTCCGGCGGCTCTCGTGGTGGCGGTCCACTATTGGTCGTTGCAACAGCGACTCTTATATTTCGTCTCGCAGCCCCTGTATCTCGATGATTGGCTTCGATTCAGAATGCCGTTTGTACTGCAACTTGCAGCGTAGGTGGATTGAAATCTTGAACCCTCTCCTGCACGTGTAAGTTAAAAATTCCATCTAAGAAATGTTCCAAAGCGATCTGGTCTCTTGCATCCTCTGGACAAGATGGAAACTTAAGCCTGGTCAACCGTAAAAGTGCCGTGGAAAATTTCGAAAAACTCTCCCCCTTCTTCTGAAATCTTGTGCTTAGTTGGGCGTGACCAACTGATTGATTATACTCGCGCTGATCTGCATGGAAAGCGCATTGCTCATTTTAGTATACGATTTCCGAGCCTCCTGACTTAATGTCTCATAAAAACCAAAAGCCCGGCCGGCCGCCATCATCCCAGCCGTTAGTTTCTGCGATTTCCAAGGGGCTTTTCCGTTGTATTCCGTTGGTGAGAGCGTTGGACTCTTTAGCTGTCCGTCCTTCTTTCCTGCGCGAACGCAGAAGCGATCAGGATGGACATATCGGACACCTGCCTTCGTAACGTGCCCAACTCTTCTCTAAAGGACGTCTTCTCTCCCTTTAGAATTCTCATTTCGTTGCCGAATTCTGCCATTGCACTTGACTGTGCGCTAACTTTGTCATACAACTCTTCGAGTTTTCGCAGAATCTTCTGGAGCTGTTCCTCGGCCATGTTGGTCGATCGCTACTCCCTTCCTCGTCAGAATGTTGACGTGGAATAGAGTCGAACACAGAAACCCTAGACAATAGACTGCGTACTTTACAGAGCTCGAGTCGCAAATAGCGGAACTATTTCCTTTCCTTTCCGGTTAGGAAAATTTGAAAAATATTTCGTGATCTATGTGTGGCATAGGCAAAATATTGAAAATATTTCTTACTTTTCCCTTTAGGGATCCCATTCGTTGATAATAGGACGTGGAGAGTTAACGAAATATTTCGTGAATATTACACGGCAAAAGACAAAGTACGGGAATAGCCTTCACCCTTTACGTAGGAATTTCGAGTCAATATCTCAATTCTTTTTAAAAGGTAGAAATGAAAAATTATTTAGAAATGGTGTGAAACGCTTCACGTAACTATGACAAAAGTCAAAAGGCCGGATTGTTGCGTACCCGTTAATGAAAATTTTGAATGGTTGATGAGTAAACTTAGAACTTCGGCAAATCGTATGGGTTCTACTAATCGCCGCGTAGCAGACGTAAGATGGGTCAAGAAAATGTTTGGTATTTTATAATGGGTTGATGAGCGCAAATCAGACAACTTTCCAGATATTTGACACTTTGTATAGAAAACATATATTGAAAACCCTTTGTCCTTCTGCGGACCGTCGATCGGCAAACACGATGCAAATTTATAACCCTTTTGTGTTCGGTAGACCGTCGATCAGCAAATATAAGGTAAATGTGTACAAATCGTTGGTACTTTATAGCCCGTTAATTTTCAAATATAACACTGATATAGAAAATCTTTTGTCTCCGGTAGACCGTCGATTAGCAAATTTAACGTGAATATAGAAAATTTGTTATCCCTTTAGAGCTCGCTAATTATCTAATATAAAACCAATGTGAAAATCTCCTGTACTATATAAATCGTTGATAGTCCACTACTGAACTAATACAAATAGTAAATAGCAAATAGTAAATTCCAGCAAGCGTTAAAGACCAATCTAAAATCGTTTGTCTTTTGTAGCCCATCGATTAGCAAATATAAAGCTCAGCACTTAATTTGCATGGTAGCAACCGTTATCTAGCAAATAAGAAAACTTTCGACAATATTTTGTAGTTTGTACTTGTTTCAATGCAAATATTGAAAGTTTAGAATTTAATTTGCACTATA
Source organism: Dioctria linearis (assembly GCA_963930735.1). Classification (NCBI taxonomy): domain Eukaryota; kingdom Metazoa; phylum Arthropoda; class Insecta; order Diptera; family Asilidae; genus Dioctria; species Dioctria linearis. The sequence continues at coordinate 134,443,316 of OZ005741.1, forward strand.
GCGGAAGTTAGTTGACACATATAATAAAATTTTAGACGATATTTTGTAGGTTGTACTTGTTTCATGCCAAATATAGAGAATTTAGCATTTAATTTGTACTATAGCAGACGTTGGTTAGCAAATATAAGAATATCTTCGACGATATTTTGTAGTTTGTACTTGTTTCATGCCAAATATAGAAAATTTAGCATTTAATTGGTACTAGAGCAGATGTTACTTAACAACTATAAGAAAAGTTTGGACGATATTTTGTAGTTTGTACTTGTTTCATGCCAAATATGGAGAATTTAGCATTTAATTGGTGCTATAGCAGATGTTACTTAGCAAATATAAGAAAATTTTCGACGATACTTTGTAGTTTGTGCCAAATATTGAAAGTTTAGAATTTAATTTGCACTATAGCGGAAGTTAGTTGACACATATAATAAAAATTTAGACGACATTTTGTAGGTTGCACTTGTTTCGTGCCAAATATAGAGAATTTAGCATTTAATTAGTACTATAGCAGACGTTGGTTAGCAAATATTAGAATATCTTCGACGATATTTTGTAGTTTGTACTTGTTTCATGCCAAATACAGAAAATCTAGCATTTAATTGGTACTAGAGCAGATGTTACTTAACAACTATAAAAAAAGTTTAGACGATATTTTGTAGTTTGTACTTGTTTCATACCAAATACATATAGAGAATTTAGCATTTAATTGGTACTATAGCAGATGTTACCTAGCAAATAAGAAAATTTTCGAAGATATTTTGTATGCCAAATATTGAAAGTTTAGCATTTAATTTGCACTATAGCGGAAGTTAGTTAACACATATAATAAAATTTTAGACGAAATTTTGTAAGTTGTACTTGTTTCATGCCAAATATAAAGAATTTAGCATTTAATTTGTACTATAGCAGACGTTGGTTAGCAAATATAAGAATATCTTCGACGATATTTTGTAGTTTGTACTTGTTTCATGCCAAATATAGAAAGTTTAGCATTTAATTGGTACTAGAGCAAATGTTACTTAACAACTATAAGAAAAGTTTAGACGATATTTTGTAGTTTGTACTTGTTTCATGCCAAATATAGAGAATTTAGCATTTAATTGGTACTATAGCAGATGTTACCTAGGAAATATAAGAAAATTTAACGATATTTTGTAGTTTGTACTTGTTTCATGCCAAATATAGAGAATTTAGCATTTAATTGGTACTATAGCAGATGTTACTTAGAAAATATAAGAAAATTTTAGGCGATATTTTGTAGTTTGTACTTGCTTCATGCCAAATATTGAAAGTTTAGCATTTAATTTGCACTATAGCGGAATTTAGTTAACACATATAATAAAATTTTAAACGATATTTTGTAGGTTGTACTTGCTTCATGCCAAATATAGAGAATTTAGCATTTAATTGGTACTATAGCAGATGTTACTTAGCAAATATAAGAAAATTTTAACGACATTTTGTAGGTTGTACTGGTTTCATGCCAAATATAGAGAATTTGGCATTTAATTGGTACTATAGCAGATGTTACTTAACAACTATAAGAAAAGTTTAGACGATATTTTGTAGTTTGTACTTGTTTCATGCCAAATATAGAGAATTTAGCATTTAATTGGTACTATAGCAGATGTTACTTAGCAAATATAAGAAATTTTCGACGATATTTTGTAGGTTGTACTTGTTTCATGCCAAATATAGAGAAATAAGCATTTAATTGGTACTATAGTGGAAGTTAGTTAACACATATGATAAAATTTTAGACGTTATTTTGTAGGTTGTACTTGTTTCATGCCAAATATAGAGAATTTAGCATTTACTTGGTACTATAGCAGATGTTATCTAGCAAAAAGAAAATTTTCGACGATATTTTGTAGTTTGTACTTGTTTCATGCAAAATATTGAAAGTTTAGCATTTAATTTGCACTATAGCGGAAGTTAGTTAACACATATAATAAAATTTTAGACGATATATTGTAGGTTGTACTTTATTTCATGCCAAATATAGAGAATTTAGCATTTAATTGGTACTAGAGCAAATGTTACTTAACAACTATAAGAAAAGTTTAGACGATATTTTGTGGTTTGTATTTGTTTCATGCCAAATATAGAGAATTTAGCATTTAATTGGTACTATAGCAGATGTTACCTAGGAAATATAAGAAAATTTAACGATATTTTGTAGTTTGTACTTGTTTCATGCCAAATATAGAAAGTTTGGCATTTAATTGGTACAAGAGCAAATGTTACTTAACAACTATAAGAAAAGTTTAGACGATATTTTGTAGTTTGTACTTGTTTCAAGCCAAATATAGAGAATTTAGCATTTAATTGGTACTATAGCAGATGTTACCTAGGAAATATAAGAAAATTTAACGATATTTTGTAGTTTGTACTTGTTTCATGCCAAACATAGAGAATTTAGCATTTAATTGGTACTATAGCAGATGTTAATTAGAAAATATAAGAAAATTTTAGGCGATATTTTGTAGTTTGTACTTGTTTCATGCCAAATATTGAAAGTTTAGCATTTAATTTGCACTATAGCGGAAGTTAGTTAACACATATAATACAATTTTAAACGATATTTTGTAGGTTGTACTTGTTTCATGCCAAATATAGAGAATTTAGCATTTAATTGGTACTATAGCAGATGTTACTTAGCAAATATAACAAAATTTTAACGATATTTTGTAGGTTGTACTTGTTTCATGCCAAATATAGAGAATTTGGCATTTAATTGGTACTATAGCAGATGTTACTAAACAACTATAAGAAAAGTTTAGACGATATTTTGTAGTTTGTACTTGTTTCATGCCAAATATAGAGAATTTAGCATTTAATTGGTACTATAGCAGATGTTACCTAGGAAATATAAGAAAATTTAACGATATTTTGTAGTTTGTACTTGTTTCATGCCAAATATAGAGAAATTAGCATTTAATTGGTACTATAGCGGAAGTTAGTTAACACATATAATAAAATTTTAGACGATATTTTGTAGGTTGTACTTTATTTAATGCCAAATATAGAGAATTTAGCATTTAATTAGTACTATAGCAGACGTTGGTTAGCAAATATAAGAATATCTTCGACGATATTTTGTAGTTTGTACTTGTTTCATGCCAAATATAGAAAATCTAGCATTTAATTGGTACTAGAGCAGATGTTACTTAACAACTATAAAAAAAGTTTAGACGATATTTTGTAGTTTGTACTTGTTTCATGCGAAATATAGAGAATTTAGCATTTAATTGGTACTATAGCAGATGTTATCTAGCAAATAAGAAAATTTTCGACGATATTTTGTATGCCAAATACTGAAAGTTTAGCATTTAATTTGCACTATAGCGGAAGTTAGTTAACACATATAAAAAAATTTTAGACGATATTTTGTAGGTTGTACTTGTTTCATGCCAAATATAGAGAATTTAGCATTTAATTTGTACTGTAGCAGACGTTGGTTAGCAAATATAAGAATATCTTCGACGATATTTTGTAGTTTGTACTTGTTTCATGCCAAATATAGAAAGTTTAGCATTTAATTGGTACTAGAGCAAATGTTACTTAACAACTATAAGAAAAGTTTAGACGATATTTTGTAGTTTGTACTTGCTTCATGCCAAATATAGAGAATTTAGCATTTAATTGGTAATATAGCAGATGTTACTTAGCAAATATAAGAAAATTTTAACGACATTTTGTAGGTTGTACTTGTTTCATGCCAAATATAGAGAATTTGGCATTTAATTGGTACTATACCAGATGTTACTTAACAACTATAAGAAAAGTTTAGACGATATTTTGTAGTTTGTACTTGTTTCATGCCAAATATAGAGAATTTAGCATTTAATTTGTACTATAGCAGACGTTGGTTAGCAAATATAAGAATATCTTCGACGATATTTTGTAGTTTGTACTTGTTTCATGCCAAATATAGAAAATCTAGCATTTAATTGGTACTAGAGCAGATGTTACTTAACAACTATAAAAAAAGTTTAGACGATATTTTGTAGTTTGTACTTGTTTCATGCGAAATATAGAGAATTTAGCATTTAATTGGTACTATAGCAGATGTTATCTAGCAAATAAGAAAATTTTCGACGATATTTTGTATGCCAAATACTGAAAGTTTAGCATTTAATTTGCACTATAGCGGAAGTTAGTTAACACATATAATAAAATTTTAGACGATATTTTGTAGGTTGTACTTGTTTCATGCCAAATATAGAGAATTTAGCATTTAATTTGTACTGTACCAGACGTTGGTTAGCAAATATAAGAATATCTTCGACGATATTTTGTAGTTTGTACTTGTTTCATGCCAAATATAGAAAGTTTAGCATTTAATTGGTACAAGAGCAAATGTTACTTAACAACTATAAGAAAAGTTTAGACGATATTTTGTAGTTTGTACTTGCTTCATGCCAAATATAGAGAATTTAGCATTTAATTGGTAATATAGCAGATGTTACTTAGCAAATATAAGAAAATTTTAACGACATTTTGTAGGTTGTACTTGTTTCATGCCAAATATAGAGAATTTGGCATTTAATTGGTACTATACCAGATGTTACTTAACAACTATAAGAAAAGTTTAGACGATATTTTGTAGTTTGTACTTGTTTCATGCCAAATATAGAGAATTTAGCATTTAATTGGTACTATAGCAGATGTTATCTAGCAAATAAGAAAATTTTCGACGATATTTTGTATGCCAAATACTGAAAGTTTAGCATTTAATTTGCACTATAGCGGAAGTTAGTTAACACATATAATAAAATTTTAGACGATATTTTGTAGGTTGTACTTGTTTCATGCCAAATATAGAGAATTTAGCATTTAATTTGTACTGTAGCAGACGTTGTTTAGCAAATATAAGAATATCTTCGACGATATTTTGTAGTTTGTACTTGTTTCATGCCAAATATAGAAAGTTTAGCATTTAATTGGTACTAGAGCAAATGTTACTTAACAACTATAAGAAAATTTAGACGATATTTTGTAGTTTGTACTTGCTTCATGCCAAATATAGAGAATTTAGCATTTAATTGGTAATATAGCAGATGTTACTTAGCAAATATAAGAAAATTTTAACGACATTTTGTAGGTTGTACTTGTTTCATGCCAAATATAGAGAATTTGGCATTTAATTGGTACTATACCAGATGTTACTTAACAACTATAAGAAAAGTTTAGACGATATTTTGTAGTTTGTACTTGTTTCATGCCAAATATAGAGAATTTAGCATTTAATTGGTACTATAGCAGATGTTATCTAGCAAATAAGAAAATTTTCGACGATATTTTGTATGCCAAATATTGAAAGTTTAGCATTTAATTTGCACTATAGCGGAAGTTAGTTAACACATATAATAAAATTTTAGACGATATTTTGTAGGTTGTACTTGTTTCATGCCAAATATAGAGAATTTAGCATTTAATTTGTACTGTAGCAGACGTTGGTTAGCAAATATTAGAATATCTTCGACGATATTTTGTAGTTTGTACTTGTTTCATGCCAAATATAGAAAGTTTAGCATTTAATTGGTACTAGAGCAAATGTTACTTAACAACTATAAGAAAAGTTTAGACGATATTTTGTAGTTTGTACTTGCTTCATGCCAAATATAGAGAATTTAGCATTTAATTGGTAATATAGCAGATGTTACTTAGCAAATATAAGAAAATTTTAACGACATTTTGTAGGTTGTACTTGTTTCATGCCAAATATAGAGAATTTGGCATTTAATTGGTACTATACCAGATGTTACTTAACAACTATAAGAAAAGTTTAGACGATATTTTGTAGTTTGTACTTGTTTCATGCCAAATATAGAGAATTTAGCATTTAATTGGTACTATAGCAGATGTTATCTAGCAAATAAGAAAATTTTCGACGATATTTTGTATGCCAAATACTGAAAGTTTAGCATTTAATTTGCACTATAGCGGAAGTTAGTTAACACATATAATAAAATTTTAGACGATATTTTGTAGGTTGTACTTGTTTCATGCCAAATATAGAGAATTTAGCATTTAATTTGTACTGTAGCAGACGTTGGTTAGCAAATATAAGAATATCTTCGACGATATTTTGTAGTTTGTACTTGTTTCATGCCAAATATAGAAAGTTTAGCATTTAATTGGTACTAGAGCAAATGTTACTTAACAACTATAAGAAAAGTTTAGACGATATTTTGTAGTTTGTACTTGCTTCATGCCAAATATAGAGAATTTAGCATTTAATTGGTAATATAGCAGATGTTACTTAGCAAATATAGAAAATTTTAACGACATTTTGTAGGTTGTACTTGTTTCATGCCAAATATAGAGAATTTGGCATTTAATTGGTACTATACCAGATGTTACTTAACAACTATAAGAAAAGTTTAGACGATATTTTGTAGTTTGTACTTGTTTCATGCCAAATATAGAGAATTTAGCATTTAATTGGTACTATAGCAGATGTTATCTAGCAAATAAGAAAATTTTCGACGATATTTTGTATGCCAAATATTGAAAGTTTAGCATTTAATTTGCACTATAGCGGAAGTTAGTTAACACATATAATAAAATTTTAGACGATATTTTGTAGGTTGTACTTGTTTCATGCCAAATATAGAGAATTTAGCATTTAATTTGTACTGTAGCAGACGTTGGTTAGCAAATATAAGAATATCTTCGACGATATTTTGTAGTTTGTACTTGTTTCATGCCAAATATAGAAAGTTTAGCATTTAATTGGTACTAGAGCAAATGTTACTTAACAACTATAAGAAAAGTTTAGACGATATTTTGTAGTTTGTACTTGCTTCATGCCAAATATAGAGAATTTAGCATTTAATTGGTAATATAGCAGATGTTACTTAGCAAATATAAGAAAATTTTAACGACATTTTGTAGGTTGTACTTGTTTCATGCCAAATATAGAGAATTTGGCATTTAATTGGTACTATACCAGATGTTACTTAACAACTATAAGAAAAGTTTAGACGATATTTTGTAGTTTGTACTTGTTTCATGCCAAATATAGAGAATTTAGCATTTAATTGGTACTATAGCAGATGTTATCTAGCAAATAAGAAAATTTTCGACGATATTTTGTATGCCAAATACTGAAAGTTTAGCATTTAATTTGCACTATAGCGGAAGTTAGTTAACACATATAATAAAATTTTAGACGATATTTTGTTGGTTGTACTTGTTTCATGCCAAATATAGAGAATTTAGCATTTAATTTGTACTGTAGCAGACGTTGGTTAGCAAATATAAGAATATCTTCGACGATATTTTGTAGTTTGTACTTGTTTCATGCCAAATATAGAAAGTTTAGCATTTAATTGGTACTAGAGCAAATGTTACTTAACAACTATAAGAAAAGTTTAGACGATATTTTGTAGTTTGTACTTGCTTCATGCCAAATATAGAGAATTTAGCATTTAATTGGTAATATAGCAGATGTTACTTAGCAAATATAAGAAAATTTTAACGACATTTTGTAGGTTGTACTTGTTTCATGCCAAATATAGAGAATTTGGCATTTAATTGGTACTATACCAGATGTTACTTAACAACTATAAGAAAAGTTTAGACGATATTTTGTAGTTTGTACTTGTTTCATGCCAAATATAGAGAATTTAGCATTTAATTGGTACTATAGCAGATGTTATCTAGCAAATAAGAAAATTTTCGACGATATTTTGTATGCCAAATATTGAAAGTTTAGCATTTAATTTGCACTATAGCGGAAGTTAGTTAACACATATAATAAAATTTTAGACGATATTTTGTAGGTTGTACTTGTTTCATGCCAAATATAGAGAATTTAGCATTTAATTTGTACTGTAGCAGACGTTGGTTAGCAAATATAAGAATATCTTCGACGATATTTTGTAGTTTGTACTTGTTTCATGCCAAATATAGAAAGTTTAGCATTTAATTGGTACTAGAGCAAATGTTACTTAACAACTATAAGAAAAGTTTAGACGATATTTTGTAGTTTGTACTTGCTTCATGCCAAATATAGAGAATTTAGCATTTAATTGGTAATATAGCAGATGTTACTTAGCAAATATAAGAAAATTTTAACGACATTTTGTAGGTTGTACTTGTTTCATGCCAAATATAGAGAATTTGGCATTTAATTGGTACTATACCAGATGTTACTTAACAACTATAAGAAAAGTTTAGACGATATATTGTAGGTTGTACTTTATTTCATGCCAAATATAGAGAATTTAGCATTTAATTGGTACTAGAGCAAATGTTACTTAACAACTATAAGAAAAGTTTAGACGATATTTGTGGTTTGTATTTGTTTCATGCCAAATATAGAGAATTTATCATTTAATTGGTAATATAGCAGATGTTACTTAGCAAATATAAGAAATTTTTAACGACATTTTGTAGGTTGTACTTGTTTCATGCCAAATATAGAGAATTTGGCATTTAATTGGTACTATACCAGATGTTACTTAACAACTATAAGAAAAGTTTAGACGATATTTTGTAGTTTGTACTTGTTTCATGCCAAATATAGAGAATTTAGCATTTAATTGGTACTATAGCAGATGTTATCTAGCAAATAAGAAAATTTTCGACGATATTTTGTATGCCAAATACTGAAAGTTTAGCATTTAATTTGCACTATAGCGGAAGTTAGTTAACACATATAATAAAATTTTAGACGATATTTTGTAGGTTGTACTTGTTTCATGCCAAATATAGAGAATTTAGCATTTAATTTGTACTGTAGCAGACGTTGGTTAGCAAATATAAGAATATCTTCGACGATATTTTGTAGTTTGTACTTGTTTCATGCCAAATATAGAAAGTTTAGCATTTAATTGGTACTAGAGCAAATGTTACTTAACAACTATAAGAAAAGTTTAGACGATATTTTGTAGTTTGTACTTGCTTCATGCCAAATATAGAGAATTTAGCATTTAATTGGTAATATAGCAGATGTTACTTAGCAAATATAAGAAAATTTTAACGACATTTTGTAGGTTGTACTTGTTTCATGCCAAATATAGAGAATTTGGCATTTAATTGGTACTATACCAGATGTTACTTAACAACTATAAGAAAAGTTTAGACGATATTTTGTAGTTTGTACTTGTTTCATGCCAAATATAGAGAATTTAGCATTTAATTGGTACTATAGCAGATGTTATCTAGCAAATAAGAAAATTTTCGACGATATTTTGTATGCCAAATACTGAAAGTTTAGCATTTAATTTGCACTATAGCGGAAGTTAGTTAACACATATAATAAAATTTTAGACGATATTTTGTAGGTTGTACTTGTTTCATGCCAAATATAGAGAATTTAGCATTTAATTTGTACTGTAGCAGACGTCTTTGGTTAGCAAATATAAGAATATCTTCGACGATATTTTGTAGTTTGTACTTGTTTCATGCCAAATATAGAAAGTTTAGCATTTAATTGGTACTAGAGCAAATGTTACTTAACAACTATAAGAAAAGTTTAGACGATATTTTGTAGTTTGTACTTGCTTCATGCCAAATATAGAGAATTTAGCATTTAATTGGTAATATAGCAGATGTTACTTAGCAAATATAAGAAAATTTTAACGACATTTTGTAGGTTGTACTTGTTTCATGCCAAATATAGAGAATTTGGCATTTAATTGGTACTATACCAGATGTTACTTAACAACTATAAGAAAAGTTTAGACGATATATTGTAGGTTGTACTTTATTTCATGCCAAATATAGAGAATTTAGCATTTAATTGGTACTAGAGCAAATGTTACTTAACAACTATAAGAAAAGTTTAGACGATATTTTGTGGTTTGTATTTGTTTCATGCCAAATATAGAGAATTTATCATTTAATTGGTAATATAGCAGATGTTACTTAGCAAATATAAGAAAATTTTAACGACATTTTGTAGGTTGTACTTGTTTCATGCCAAATATAGAGAATTTGGCATTTAATTGGTACTATACCAGATGTTACTTAACAACTATAAGAAAAGTTTAGACGATATTTTGTAGTTTGTACTTGTTTCATGCCAAATATAGAGAATTTAGCATTTAATTGGTACTATAGCAGATGTTATCTAGCAAATAAGAAAATTTTCGACGATATTTTGTATGCCAAATACTGAAAGTTTAGCATTTAATTTGCACTATAGCGGAAGTTAGTTAACACATATAATAAAATTTTAGACGATATTTTGTAGGTTGTACTTGTTTCATGCCAAATATAGAGAATTTAGCATTTAATTTGTACTGTAGCAGACGTTGGTTAGCAAATATAAGAATATCTTCGACGATATTTTGTAGTTTGTACTTGTTTCATGCCAAATATAGAAAGTTTAGCATTTAATTGGTACTAGAGCAAATGTTACTTAACAACTATAAGAAAAGTTTAGACGATATTTTGTAGTTTGTACTTGCTTCATGCCAAATATAGAGAATTTAGCATTTAATTGGTAATATAGCAGATGTTACTTAGCAAATATAAGAAAATTTTAACGACATTTTGTAGGTTGTACTTGTTTCATGCCAAATATAGAGAATTTGGCATTTAATTGGTACTATACCAGATGTTACTTAACAACTATAAGAAAAGTTTAGACGATATTTTGTAGTTTGTACTTGTTTCATGCCAAATATAGAGAATTTAGCATTTAATTGGTACTATAGCAGATGTTATCTAGCAAATAAGAAAATTTTCGACGATATTTTGTATGCCAAATACTGAAAGTTTAGCATTTAATTTGCACTATAGCGGAAGTTAGTTAACACATATAATAAAATTTTAGACGATATTTTGTAGGTTGTACTTGTTTCATGCCAAATATAGAGAATTTAGCATTTAATTTGTACTGTAGCAGACGTTGGTTAGCAAATATAAGAATATCTTCGACGATATTTTGTAGTTTGTACTTGTTTCATGCCAAATATAGAAAGTTTAGCATTTAATTGGTACTAGAGCAAATGTTACTTAACAACTATAAGAAAAGTTTAGACGATATTTTGTAGTTTGTACTTGCTTCATGCCAAATATAGAGAATTTAGCATTTAATTGGTAATATAGCAGATGTTACTTAGCAAATATAAGAAAATTTTAACGACATTTTGTAGGTTGTACTTGTTTCATGCCAAATATAGAGAATTTGGCATTTAATTGGTACTATACCAGATGTTACTTAACAACTATAAGAAAAGTTTAGACGATATTTTGTAGTTTGTACTTGTTTCATGCCAAATATAGAGAATTTAGCATTTAATTGGTACTATAGCAGATGTTATCTAGCAAATAAGAAAATTTTCGACGATATTTTGTATGCCAAATACCGAAAGTTTAGCATTTAATTTGCACTATAGCGGAAGTTAGTTAACACATATAATAAAATTTTAGACGATATTTTGTAGGTTGTACTTGTTTCATGCCAAATATAGAGAATTTAGCATTTAATTTGTACTGTAGCAGACGTTGGTTAGCAAATATAAGAATATCTTCGACGATATTTTGTAGTTTGTACTTGTTTCATGCCAAATATAGAAAGTTTAGCATTTAATTGGTACTAGAGCAAATGTTACTTAACAACTATAAGAAAAGTTTAGACGATATTTTGTAGTTTGTACTTGCTTCATGCCAAATATAGAGAATTTAGCATTTAATTGGTAATATAGCAGATGTTACTTAGCAAATATAAGAAAATTTTAACGACATTTTGTAGGTTGTGCTTGTTTCATGCCAAATATAGAGAATTTGGCATTTAATTGGTACTATACCAGATGTTACTTAACAACTATAAGAAAAGTTTAGACGATATTTTGTAGTTTGTACTTGTTTCATGCCAAATATAGAGAATTTAGCATTTAATTGGTACTATAGCAGATGTTATCTAGCAAATAAGAAAATTTTCGACGATATTTTGTATGCCAAATACTGAAAGTTTAGCATTTAATTTGCACTATAGCGGAAGTTAGTTAACACATATAATAAAATTTTAGACGATATTTTGTAGGTTGTACTTGTTTCATGCCAAATATAGAGAATTTAGCATTTAATTTGTACTGTAGCAGACGTTGGTTAGCAAATATAAGAATATCTTCGACGATATTTTGTAGTTTGTACTTGTTTCATGCCAAATATAGAAAGTTTAGC